>LOEQ01009774.1:0-14730 GCA_001685075.1 Bramus lutescens | reverse complement strand
GGAAATGGGAGGAGGTGGAAATTTTTAATAAAAAAGTATAAAAAAAAAGAAAAATTGCTCCTAGTCATCAAAAAAATTTTGATTGTAAGGAAAATACTAAGAAAACAAAAGGTTGTTTAGGTTCATAAGAACTTAAAGGATGGTGACAATGATTCTCCTGAGGTCCTCGGTAGATTCAATCTAGACTTGGAGAACAGAGTTCTGGTACACGGGTGTTTCTGAATTGATGCCTGGGGAATTCGTTGCACACATTCACTCTACATGCAAAAGGCAGATAGATTTAAAATCTTATTTATGAAACTTACAGTATTACGATATGAAATGTCAGAAAGAGAAGCACACACCCACACATACACAGATGACACGTGTGTGTTTTATGATAGCTGTTATCCAATACTCCTCTCACTCCAAATATAGTCATCCATAGTAAAGAAGATTGAATTCATCCCATGGTAAAGAAGATTGAATTCTGCATATGGATAAGCCCAGGTAGAGAAGAAGCCTAACCAGCGTTCACACAGGGCCCCTGCCAAAGTCAGTTCTCTGAACAGCAGCTTTCAGGCATTTCTTAAACAGTAGATTTTTTTTTAAGCTCAGCACACAGACATAGAAGTAGACAAGCTTGTGAATTTATTTGTACATGTGTATGCATACATAATGCCTCTTTTCGAAAAATACAGCATACTCTAGATTTTTTATTCTAGTAGAAACTATCCATGGTATTTCATGACAGTCTGTTTTGTGGCTAAATCAATGAGAACTTTCTAAATAAAAATAAGCATAAACATCACATGAGAACTACATTACTCTATGTAGCTCTTCCAGAATGAGATAACTCAGTCTTCGTTTCTCTCTTTGTAAAATCCGTAGTGGGCCAATTGATGCCACCAGGGCATAAAAGGCTAATAAGGTCATATTGTGGGCTACTGTTTTCAAAAACCCATCTTTAATCACAGATCAAATAGCTGAGTCAGCGTCTACATTGTTAATCTTAAGAAGAGGGAAATCTGAATAGTTTAACCTAAATTCCCCTCCCCAACACTGGTAAACTTTGTACGATTGAATTGCACATGGCCTTAGTACTTGACTATTTGCTGAGTGACAGTTTTACTTGTGATGTAAATGTATCCACTATATGTCTTTTCGGTCTCACTCATTGAAAATTTCCAACACAAGTTAACATTCACATCACTGGGGCGTTAGGAAAGTTCCTCACACCGTCTTAGTTTCCTGAGTGACATGTTTTGGCTCATTCTCATTGAATAGTCAGGAATGCTAACTGGAGAAAACGAGATAACAGGAACATCTCAAATTTGTACATTTTGTTGTCAGATTAGTATCAGTCATATTATCAGCATGTAGCATCATGTATGGCAGATTTAGTAAGCTTTTTATGTTTCCGATTAAGGAAATAGGTGAATCACAAGTTGGAAAAAATCTCTTCTATATATATGTTTAAGGTTCTGGTTGATAGGAAGCTGGCATCAAAAGAATATGAACTTGCCAGTAGAGGCAATCCAATGAACCTATCAACCATCAGAGTGGACAAGTGTCAGGATTGGTTTTGTATCTTGCAAAGTATGCCTTCTGGTCATGTTTTGCAGTATTCAGTACTTTCCATGAAAACTTGTTAGGCATCAAAATATTCTCTTTGCTGAATCTTGAGATCCAGGAAGAGCCACCAATGAGGCTCCTAGTATCTCCTATACAGTATGAAGACCCCATATGAGAAAACGGACGAATGCAACTCAGACCCCAATCTCAAGAGGGTATCATGGTTATAAAAGAAATGCTGAAACTCCCCCAGCTGGCATCTCACTGCTTTCAGCTTGTGTTTATAAAACCTGAAGGAGAGGAGTCAGAAGACGGCTGACAACATGCAGGCATGATCAGTCAGACGCTCAGGGAACACACTGAAGAAAGCTGGATGACAGCTGTCAGAAAATAGTGAATGCCTCTAGCGTCAAAAACACGTGCAAAAGGGGGTTTTACTTAGTGGAAAGGTCTGGTTCAGTTTGGGGGATGCCCCACTCTGAGGACTGAGGAGCAGAGAGGATCAGAAAATCAGTACTGTACTTTCAGTACTATTTTAAAGGGCAGAAAAGAGAAGAGAGCCAAACCTCTGGCAGAGGCAGAAAAAGCCACTAGGGAAACCCTGTCTCTTGGCACTTGACCAGAGCAGTCACTGGGTGTCATTGCAAAGAAGCACCTGCTGAGTCAGCTACTTGGTGGCCTGAGACCCTCTGGAAACCACGCTCCCAGGAAGTTCAAAAGAAGTGTTCCAAGTCCACACAGTGAAAGCCAGCCAGCAGAACGGCTCTAGCTGCCAAGGAAGAAGCTCATCAAAAGCGCTGTGCAGGAGTCATCAGAGAAACTGATGAGAGCTAGAATCTGTAGGGAACATGAGCTGAGAGCCCACCTGCTCTCAGGGGCATGAAGATGGCTAGCACAGGGCCAGAGCCAACATTTGCAACACAACCAAGGAAGACAGGACCAGCACAGGCCCAACCTCCAAAAGGGCTACCAGGGCGTGAGTGTAGAATTTGCAAGCGGTCTCCTGAAGGACCGCCCATCATTGTAACCAGCTCCTTTGACTCCATCTATGAAGGCTCAGTATCTGTAGTCTGATCTTCCGAAGGTCAGCCTGGTTGAGAGCAGCAAGTAGACTCAGGGGCATGATCAGCATCATAGACACACTAAAGGAAGCCTGAGAGGTTCGACACACAACTGCCAGCTCAGGAGGCTGGAAGCAGAAATCAGGCCAGGCTGCATTTAGGCACCCATACCCATCTAGACCCTTCTCACATTGACTCCTCCTTTACTTAGCACCCAGTGTAATTCACCAGGCCAACTCTGGCCTGCTCTGTTCTTGTTCTCTCTCTGGGTCTTTTCCTCATCCCTCATCCTTTCCTTGTTCTACTTCTTTTACAGAAGCTTTCCTAAACAGCATAGCCTAGGCTGGTTTAGTTTCCTGTGTCTCAGCCTCCTGAGACTTCAGATTGTTTTATTGTTTTAGGTTATCTGGTTGCATGTGTTTCCCTTTCTTTTCATTCTTTCTTTACCCAAATGGCTTCAATTCCTCCCCATCCCTTCTACTCTCCTGTCTATGTATGTTTTCCTTCTCTTCTTTTTTCTTTATACTTAATACAAATCATTAATGTTAGCATCAGCACACATTGGACTATCAGTGTTTATTTACTTCTTAAAACGATTGGTGCTTAAAGGATAATTGCTTTTTATTTGACTATTACTGTACATTCATAGTGAGTCTGCCTTTTGATAGTGACTGATTTTTACAGAGCTATTCTGTTCTCAAGGGAGAGCTAGGGAACAAGCCTGGCACCCTGAATACCAGCCCAGGAGAGGAAACCAACATCTCAATCCTGCTATAACTTCATCCCTCTTGACCATTGACACTTCTGATGAATAATAAAGATGATTGAAAAAAGATTGCAACCAATCACTCAAGCTTATATATAAGCCTCAAAAACAAAAATCACAAGAAACATGAACAACCATGGTAACATGACTCCTCCAAAAACCACTAACTCTGCATTAATGGCTCCAAGGGAGCTAAATTAGGAAAAATCACAATGAATTCAAAAGAATGATTCTAAATATGTCAGAAGAAATCAAAGAGAACACAAATTCTCAAAGTACTCTAACGAACATCTAACTGAAAGAAGGAGGCCAGTACAGTACATGAAAGTGAAGTCCAGGAATATGAAATACGAAATAGAAAGAACATGGAAAATGAAAACTCAACCCACCAACCAAAAGCTCCATGGAAAGTCTGGGTAACAGAATGGGTCAAGGATAGACAGAGTATCAGTGCTGGAAGACAGGTAGGGAATCTGAGAAATTCAGAGACACTGAGAAAGATAAATATATTTAAATGTGTAATAGAACACACAAGGCCTATAGGGCACTACAAAAAGTTTAAATCTGCAGGTCATGGGCAAAGAAGGAGCAAATGTCATGCTAAAGGCAAGGAAAACATTTTATATTTTCCAATTTATTGAAAATATATTATTATATAATATATTGTAATTACAAGTCCCCTCCCTATCTCTACTCCTCCCAGTTCCTCCCCACCTCATCTCCCATTGGGATCCATTCCCTTTCTGTCTGTCCTTAGAAAATAATAGGCTTCTAAGAGATACCATCAAAACATCACAAAATAAAATATAATATAACAAGAACCATCATATCAGAGTTGGATGTGACAAACCAGCATAAGGAAAAGAGCCTAAGAGAGGCACAAGAACCTACTCGTTCTTACTGAGAAGTCCCATAAAGACACTAACTTGGAAGCCATGATATATAAGCAGAGGACCTGGTGCAGACCCATGCAAGTCCTATGCCTTCTGTCTCAGTCTCTGTAAGTTCAGAGGAACTTTGCTCAATTGACTTAGATCAGTGGTTCTAAACTTGTGGGTTGCAACCCCCATAGGGGTCACATAAAAGATATCCTGCATATCAAATATTTATGTTATGATTCATAGCAGTAACAAAATTACAATTATGAAGTAGCAACAAAGTAATTGTATTTTGGGGGGTTAATCTATGATTCTTCATAGAATTGTGTTTTGTTAAATTTCATGCATCCATGTTCAGTACATACATGTCTAAAATTATAATATCTTTGATCAGTAAGAAGTGACCCTTTGACAAGATATGGGGTCAAAGCCCTTTTTTTCAGACATGAGAACAGCAACAGTTTTGTGTTTCTAATTCCATTGGTTTGGAATTCCTTTTCTGTCTTTTCTCCCTAAAGTTACATTTACCATTGATGATGAGGTATGTTTCTAGGAGGCAAAAATTATAAACACAATTAAGAAATGATTACATCATAGATAGAAAAGTGTCTACTGGCATAGGAGATAGAAGAGCTGTTCAGTTTTGTAAATGGGTACAGAAAGGCACAGGAAAGTTTAGAATATTGGGAGTATAAAACCTTAGCAACTTATGGCAGGGTTGTTATTTTAAAAAAAAGAAGACATTAAAAAGCAAAAGCTAACAGAAATGCTTATGAAATTACTCCACAGAACAGACAGGAAGGAATGTTATAAAACTCTTGTTTTATGAAGCCAGCATTATCCTGATACCAAAACCAGACAAGCTACACAGAATAGAAACTTATAGACTGAGCTCCCTAATGAACATAGATGCAAAAATTCTTGATAAACTATTTGCAAAGAGAATCTGTGATGATATTTAAAAGATTATTCACCTTGATCAAGTTGGCTTCATCCATAGATGCAGAGGCATAGATGGCACAACATGCATAAGTTCAAGGAATTATATCACATAAATGTGTGTAAGGACAGAAGTCACATGATCATCTCAATAGATGTAGAAAGGGTTTCTTTCTAGACTAGCATCCCTTCACCAGAAAGACAGGAGGAAACTATGAGAAACTGACCTCAACATGGTAAAGACTGTATGGTAGACTTCAGTATCATGCTATTAGGGGAAAGCTCAAACATTCTCACTAAACTCAACTCTCACAAAATGTAATACTTAAAGTCTTAGATATGGGATCACACAAGAAGAGAAAATAAAGCTAAACCACTCCTGAGTCCAAGGAACAGATATAGAACATGCAGAACATGTACAATACAATTTTTACAGTCCAAAAAGAACAGGTATGTCTTTTGCGGGAAAATGTATGCCACTGGGGTCAATCCTATTCATCTCAGAAAGACAAATACTGTCTCTTTTCTCTCACTTGGGATCCCTATGCTTTACACAGATATATAAACTTATCTATGTATACAACATGATGTGAAAGTAGACATAAAACTCTCTAAGTTCAGAAAAGAACATCTAAAAAAGGGAAAAGGGCCAAAAAGAACAGTAGGGTGCTGTGCACTGAATGCACTCCACATACAACATACACTTGCATGAAACCTTTTTAAGATTTAAAAATGTCTAAGCCAATCAGTATAGAGACATATTTTTCTGTTTCACACTTTATATTGCATAGTGACTTTGATCAAATGTTCCTTCTTCATGCTGCCTTTAACACTTTTCATTGTCAAATAAAATCTTTCATTAAAAAATACTGCCATGGTACTTTATACTTTATAGTTTGGAGACAAATCGAGTCCGAGACCACACAGCTCAGAAAGCAGATTTGAATTATTATTACTCTTAGTAAAAACTTTCCATTCTAAGGCCCTGGGCATTTTCCATTCTGCCTAGAAGCTGCTAGTAGCTTCCATCTCTGTGTTACCTTTCTCACTAGTCACATTAGAATTTCTAGTGATATTTCTGTCTTTCCCAACCTTTTATTAAAGCCCATCAGTTATTGAGCACAACAGCTTTAAGGAATATCTGGCTATTAAAAAGTCTATAGAAACAAAGCCAACATTTGATGTGGGATTCCCCTCTATATGCTACAAATATCATTAGTTAATAAAGGAACTGCTTTGGGCATATAGCAAAGCTATAGGGGAACAAAGCTAGGCAGGGAAAACTAAACTGAATGCTGGAGAAAAGAATGGCAGGAGAAGCTATGGAGCTGCTGCCAGAGACAGACGCTGGGAACTTTACTGGGGAAGCCAATGCCACATGGCGATACACAGATTAATGGAAATGGGTTAAATTAAGATGTAAAAGTAATCCAATACAAAGTTAAAGCTAATGGGCCAAGTGGTGATTTAAATAATATGGTTTCTGTGTGATTATTTCAGCACTAAGCAGTCAAGAACTAAGAAGCAGCCTTCTTACAACAAACATCTCATTCATTTGCAAACTATCTGGTAATAATGGAATGTTGGTGCTGTTATTATCATTGTAACTTGTTCATGCTCCAAAAAGCTCCTTATTGTAGTTAATGAGTCTAGAACCATTTCAAATAATAAACTGTCCTTCCAGACCTAACATTAAAGCAATTTAATTTTCCTCAGAAATGATATGACTTCTCTGTTGTCAAAAAACAGTGTTTAAAGAACTAGTTAGAGATCGTCATAACAACCCCAAACTTATAAATCTTAATTTGCTATGTCTTCCTTTCCTTCCCCTTCCATTCATTTACTTTAGAAGCAACACAATATTTTTCATAACCCTATCCACAAAACCTGATTCAAGCTAGCCATCTCTGACTCTCAAAGTCCCCAACTGGGACAAGACTTACTTGCTGCTCAGGCAGCGTCTCAGGGAGTAGGAGGCACCCCCACCACAGGTGCGAGAACACTCACTCCAAGGGCCCCAGGCATCCCAGAGGCCTTCACGGTCCTCCTCTGAGCGTGCAGTTCTGGAACTCTGCAAGAAACGAGAAAGGATGAATGGTTAGCATCATGTCCCCTTCAGCCCCTTAAACACCCATCCTTAACTCTAGGTGCCCGTCCCTCCATGATGGTCACACTGGATTCTTTCCCTTCAATAATGCATGTCTATTTGTCTACAAGGGATATTTGAGTTTAAGGCCACTGGGCAATGACTGAAGAAGATAAAAGATTGCACTAATGGACCAACTGGGAAATAAAGTCTCAGAGAGAGTGGTGTCTAGGTGAAAGGAAGACAGAGGGCACTGAAATCACCTTGACTGCAGTCCATGTGCTATCCATCCCTCAGTGGGACTGTTGCTCCAGGAGCATGCACACACCAGCACGGTTTCCCAAGCCCGACCGTGGTGTACATAGCCAGTTTCTTTTATGAAGCAATTTCATTCTCAGGTGTCACATTTGTTAATTGGTACAATTCTGTGAAATGATTCTAGTAGTGCAGAGACTTTTTCTCCAGACAGATGAATTGGTTTGTTACTTTAAATCTTCCCCAGGAGAAAGGGTGTCCACTGTGAATGTGGCCGCTGTCATATTTAAGCTCCTGGTGTTGTACTTCACAGCTTTACAGATAATGTCTGTGCTATAGTGGATTCTGTGCTTTAGTGACTTTTAATTGAATAACTTGTAACCCCCAAATGCCTTAATTTCCCTTTTTACCAAACAGGGATAACATCATAACATCCTAGCCATGACACCACACACACACACACACACATACACACACACGCCTAGGTGATTAGCTGAATGATGTTAACTTGAGATTAGTGTGGCAGTCAAGCATAGATTTTGTATTCTGCAGCAATGTAAATAGGGTTTTACCTGGCATTTGCTTCACTTACAGTCCTAAATCACTGAACGGAGAGCTGAGATGTTTAGGGTAGTGAGCCAAAAATAGGATTGACTCAGCACATTGTGGGGGGATATCCTGGTTCCAGGGCCTCCTGGCTGCAGAAACTTCTACGTAGACCCTTTATGGATGCTTTTGCATCCTAAAAATATGTGAATACTAAAAATACCTTAGACTAATGAATCATTGAGAGGAGTAAAAACTAATTCACGGAAAACAGAAGCCAAAGTAGTAATGTTCATGCATAGATGAATGAATACAAAATGTAGCACACACATACAATAGGATGCTACTCAGCATTAAAAATAAACCCATTAAAGTGCTTTTGTTTTACCAATAAATAAATAAATTGTGAACCATGTAAGAACGTGGGTGAGCCTTGAAGACAATGTTCTAAGTGAAATAAAGTAGACACAACAGGACATATACCAAGTAATTCCAATCACATAACATATCTTAGGTAGCCACAGTTTAGGCACAAAATACGGAAGGATAGCTATTAGGGATTGAGACAGAGGACCTGAGGAATTGATGTTTAATGTGTATAGAATTTCCATTCAGAAAGATATAATGTCCCACAGAAGGACAGTGATTACCGTTGCAATAAAATGTGAATATCCTTGATGCCACTAAATTGTGTGAACTTAAAGGTGGTTGCAATGGTCAGTTTTAAGTACATTTTATTACCACACTATATATATATGTATAATTATATTATATTATATATAATTTAGCCTTGTTCCTGGTCTTAATATTCTTGGCTTCTTGTTAGCACACTTTATCACCACAGCTGGGCCCTGTGAGGCTACAGGAAATATGCTTGCCAGATGACTGGAATTGTTTCTGTTGAGTGTAGTTGAGGCACTGCCCTCTTCAGGTGTCATTTCCCCAAAACCCCCACTTCTCAGAGTAGAGCCCTGAATCGGTGTTACTGCATCTCTTGGTGGTGTGAGCTGCCAGAATCTGGAGTCCTACAACGTGGATGACAGAATCCCATCAGTGACCTCATAGCTCCTCTCCTTCTTAAAGAACTGAATTCCAAAGTCCAGTGAGCACCATGGTGAGTTCTCAGATTCACTGGGTTACCCAGTGCAAGAGAAGCAACCACCAAAGGCACTCTCCTCTTTGCAAAAAAAAAAAAATTTACATATCTCGGAACACACACTGTATTTCTTTTCTGTGAGTGGATGATAGGATCATTGAGCTGGTCTTGATTGCACAGAGCTGGAAGCCAGGTTTTTTAGGAGCCTGAGGTTAGAAGAGCAAAACATCAAGCTCTGCCTGGGTTATGGAGAGATCAAAGCTGCCGGAGTAACTCAGTGAGACCTTGTCTCTAAGCAAAGTAAAATGAGGGCTGGGTATAGAGCTCGGAAGCAGGGCACTTGCCTGGCATGTACAAGGTGCTAGGTTCTGTCTCGGCTTCCTAAAGGGGAGGGGTGCTGGAGAGAGAGATATAGTGGTCTCCTGAAGAACTGTTCTGAAAAAAATACACATCTTTATGATGCTGTTTCTCTTATCTTACTCAAAATAAACTGTGACTGAGACGGAAGCAGTATCACAAATATTATGGTTCACGAAGTAACTGAAATGAGTCAAATGAGTGTGACAACTTTGATGAGATCCAAATATGACAATAAAAAGATTTAAAAAAGAAGACACAAAAAAATCCCACTTGTAGCAACTTCATGCAAACGTGTTTCTGTGTGAAGTGAGGCCAGATGTGTAGTGTCCCTCTCTGAGGAAGACACTAAGAGAATGACGGAGAGCTGTATGCTTTTCTGTAAACTCTGCCAACACTATTTCATGTGTCTCGTCAAAGGCAACACCGAAAGGCTCTGTAGTGAGACCTCCCTGACTATGTTCTTGCCACACTGCAAGTTAGAAGTGCCATCATAATGAAACATTATAAATGCTTGTGTTTCTCTGAACGTGATCTTGTGCTGTCTTGGAAACAAGGCCCAGATCTGTTTCTCAAAGTAGAAGAAATTCCAAGTTCTCTTTTAGTTAAGTAGGATAAACACAGTCTATTTCAACAGCATTTGTGTTTAATGTTAGAGAAAGTGGTTTTCCTCCTTTTACACTGTGCCAGAGATTTACATATACAACCAGAAACAATATTTGGGCATTTCCTTTCAGATCATTTAAAATTCAAAATATTTGCTTATTGCAGTCTTTAAGACAGTTTTCAGACTAAGCAACTTTTGTGTCTGGCCTGATTGAAATCTTGTTTATTTCTTTCTTTTGAGTATGCAGCCTTTTTGACTTTTTGCCAGCATTTAATTTTTAGCCTAGTGTTTTAGGTTGATCAAATTATTATGTAACACACAAAAAAGTGGAACCACATACAGACAAACATATAAACAATCTCATAAATACACACCAACTTGGATATGTATGTAACTATTGACTCCGAAGCCCATAATTAAAGTCTAAGATGAAGAACTATCAATTCTAAACTGGCTTCATTTTAGAGCATTTGAACCACCCCAACGATCCAAATTGCAAAATTCTAAAATCTCCGCCTGACTTTGGAGTCACTCTACTGTTGGACAAGGGCCTGCTGGCTGGTCTTTCCGGTTCAGTTTAGTTCAGATGGATGTGTGGAACAAGGGATTTCTCCTTGGTGAGATAAAACTGTTGACGGGGGGGGGGAGCTCTAGAGTGTGCTTCAGAGCAGAAAAAAACATTTTTTTTAAATATGGGGCCAAGTTGTAGATTCAGTTACATGGCCTCATTTTTTCATTGAAGGCCAATTTGCTCTATGCTCCAGACAACAGGTACCCCATTTCTAGTTTATTCCCCTGTTTTGATTCATCCTGAGTCACCCACTGAAGCAGTATTGTTTTAAATGTGTAAAATCTGGATTATATCTTTCTGGAAAACTGAAGCTTGTGGAAAAATAATGGTAGGTAACAGGTTGCTAAAAGCAAAGCTGGCTGCTTCTGAAACCAAAACCTAAGCTTCTCCATAGCCAAGCCAGTGCGTTCCCATTTGGTTCTTACCACATACATGTCAAGCTGTAGTCTCAGTGGTTCAGATAGTGATGCACACGATTAAACAGAGCTCATGAGATTAGACCTCGAAGCAAGATAAAAATTCCAGTAACAGAGTTAGATGGAACAGATGTTGCCTTTAACTAGGAACACCAGTGACAGAGATCTAAGTAACAACAATGAAATTGTCATTAAGTCAATGTTTCAACAGGCGAACGATCAACACCAGCCAAAGGGCCCCCACATTACCAGACCAACAAAAGTTGCATCCATCATCAGAGAAGTAATTTTTTTTGTACAACAAAGAGTGATTAATACAGAGACTCATGGTAGGTTAAAGTGGAATTCTCAGCCCTAAATGGGATATCTATTATCACAAGCCCACCACAGCAAGACACAGAACCTCATGGAAGAGAAAGCAGAAGAATTTTAGAACTGCAGGTCAGCAAGACTGCTGCAAAATCATGTCTTCTAGGTTTGACAGGGCCTCTGCATTCACACACTTGATGGCAGGTACAATGCTAGCCTAAGAGCTTCACAAGAAGAAGATAATCGGTCATCCATCACAAAGGGATGGGACTCACTAGTTGAGGAAATATTGAAAGCTGATGGCTACCAGGGGAGGGAGAATCAATTCTTTTATCAGTGTGGCTGTTGTAGATGACCAATGGATGTTATCCTACCTCCATGTGCACATGGGCAGCACTAATTGCATTTAGTGGGTTATTAAAAAAAGATAAAGTTCTGAAGTCAGGGCAGTGTCTAAGAAGAGTTGGTAGTATAAGAAAAGTTGTATATGACCTAAATATACCATATTCATGCATAAAATTATGAAAGAATAATTTTAGAGTCAAAGGGTATTGAACTGAGGCCTTGGAATACTCATATTATTTTGGTTAAGATGAATAGGAATTGTCAGTGAGCATCTGATTTTTTCCCAGCACTGAAGACACCAAGCAAATAACAAGAAAAGTGAGGCCCAAGTCACGGTTCTATAATCATATAAAATGTGAGTATGTTTATAAAATTCCTCATTAGAAAGCATTCTGGCCATTTCTAGGTCTCTGGTGCCATGACTTTTAAGTGGAATGTTTGGTGAACTGTATTTTTTTTGTTGGAAAGCTCAACAATCAATAATCCAATAGCATTGATCTACCGTTGCAGTCCAGTCAGTAAGTCTAAAGCATAAGGAATACCAACCACACAGAATACAGACTGTGGTAGATTATTATATACCTCCTGTATATATCAGAGCTTCCCTACATCCAAATGATTTCATGTTCTTGCCACTCCTGGCTTATCTAAATGTGGTATTCATCTGATAATTTTGTGGTGAATTCCAGAACCAGTTATGCCAACAAAGTTTCAGATGAACAGCCCCAAGACTGACCACTATAACATTTAAGTACTCGGATCAAATCAAGTAATAGTTACCCTGCATGTCATTTTCCAATAGAAACTTAACCTTAGAATGACCTATCTATTTAGCTGCAAATCCAGTTCATTGGAACCTGTAGAGGTAATTAGATTTATAGTATTAGAGAATGAAGCACAAATTAGCAAGGAAAGTCTCTAAAGTTACAATAGCTGAGAGGCAGACATAAAGAGAGTATTTGGAAAATATTTTTCTCAAATGGTATAGTAAGAGGTCAAACTATATAGAACTGCATGAAAATGAAAGAAGGTGCTGAGGTGTTTGCAAAATTGAAGTCATATAACAGCTGAAGTTATGGTAGAAGCAAAGTGATTTTCAGACACTAGCTTAACCTCAACAAAAGCAACAAAAATATGTCACGGACTGAAGCAAATAATGCTTCTTACAATAGTAACCCCAGCAGGAAGGTACCTGAGCCCCTGGTTTTCTTCTTCTTAATGACAGACAGTGTGTAGGTTAAACCACCTGGAGCTGTACATGTGGCTGCACAAATGGAAATCACACATTGCAAAACTCTACCTCCAATGATGGTAGAACCAATTTTCCTTGGTGTGCCCATGCACGATGGACAAATACATTCATAGAAACATGTTGTTATCCTTGGATGAACCTAGCTTTGGGGAAACAGTCTGCCATTTGTTTTTAACTGTCCTACATACATCAAATCTCTGAAAATGCTGTCTAATCCTTGGTTTCTTTAACAACATGGGCTAGAGGGTCCAGTGCCAATGGTACATCGTAGGGGTTGTGATCCCTGCCCCTGAGAGCTTATAGACATGCAAGCTGGGTTCTTGCAAAAGTCCATTAGTTCTTGGTGTGCTTTCTTAAGTAGTGTGGCATATAGACACTGAGGCATGTGTCTTCCCAGATGATGCCCTCTGCTGGCTTTGCTTTGGGAACGAGAATCATCTGGTTCTTATCACAGCTTCACTGCTGGGGGATATGACGAACTGACAGTGACACAGTGCATAGTCTCACAGAGGCCCCTGCATGAAGCCTGTCCCTTGCTACTGAAGAAAGAAGTCAGTTCTGCAACAGGGCATAAATGCTATCCAGAATAAGGGGACTTTTGGGCACCTGTCTATCTTAACCCTCCGTAGGCCTCTGCAAACATTCAAGTAGATCCTCCACACAACCAATTAGGGCACCTTACACTCAAGCCTGGAGGGAGAGTGGTAAAGGGGGACCCTGGGTGCTATTAAGTAGCACACCATGAAGAACACCAAGATGTTCACCAGTTATTGTGCTTAGTCCTTATGATAATCTCATTGGGTGAACCACTGTCTTATTTCACAAATAAGAACAGGGAGGCTCTGGGAAGTTAAGCAAGTTGGACCTTGTACAGGAAGAAGAGTGGTGGCTTGGGAGACAGATCAACTACACTAGCTAGATGCAAATTGGCTTGACTTGGGCTCACATCTTTGAGCCAGAGATTTTCCCATCTTCAAAGTGGGAGCATTGATACTGTAGCTCTGGAAAGTGGGTGATGATCATTTCATCTTCCCCTTCATGCCGTGAATACAGAAAGCACTGCCTCCCCTACAAGATACACCACTAAAACTGGGGGAGAGAAGCTTTATATTCACATATAGTCTTCTTCATTGCTGAATGGCTTCAAATTCTGATCTTGTTTGGATTTTTAAAAATTATTTTTCATTTTAATGATGTGTAGATGTGTGCCTGTGTGTGGGTATGAACATATATTGTTGTCCTCTGAGGCCAGAGGCATATGATCCCCTCTGAACCATTCCTCCTTCTAGTCTCATGGCTACTTTTGAGAGACTGTATTGCCACATTGCTGGAAACCAGGATATCTTTGAGCTGACTATGCAGCCTAGGCTACCTTAAACTGATGATCATTGGCCTGCCTTAGCTTCTGAGTGCTGGGGTAGCAAGTGTGAGCCACAGCTCTGCTTCTCGCTCCCCTTTGAAAGACATCTATCAGTGCATGTGTTCCTTGTAAAATGACAGAGCTAATGTTGCTTTTTTAATTTTCAAAAATTGTTTAGTCCTCAGCTTCTTCCCCACCCTTGGAACAACTTGGAGACAGAATTGAGACAGTTTCTTTCTTTCCTTTTTCTTTTTAAAAATTTTTAAAACAATTTTTACTGATATTTATTGAGCTCTACATTTTTCTCTGCTCCCCTCCCTTCCTCTCCCCTC
>LOEQ01009773.1:26669-39292 GCA_001685075.1 Bramus lutescens | reverse complement strand
GAGAGACAGAGAGAGACAGAGACAGAGAGAGACAGAGAGAGAGACAGAGAGAGAATAAATACGGAACACCTGCAAGGGATATTCAAAAGATCTCTATTCCTGCATACATGTAAAGCACACACAATGCTTTTGCATGAAACAGACCAACAGAAACCATTCATACCTATATTCAAGGTAGCTTAAAAATATTTTATATTCTGAGAAATTGCGAGTGCCTTGCTCATGAAAATGAGTCTTTAAAGTAGGCAGGGAAAAAAAGAGTCCTCACAGATACTGGGTTTGAAGCCAGAGAAGTTGAGGTGACTTAGCAGCTACCACAGGAACACTTGGCACCGCCAGGGCCTGAAATCTCCTCCAATCTGAAAAGATTCTTAACTGTGCATAAAAGAGAATCTGAAAACTGCCTGTGAGCTTATGCCTAGGCCGAACAGAGCCTCTTCATCAGCATTCCAAACCAGGGCACAGGAAGCTAGGGACGGAATCTGGCAAGCAGAGAAAAACAGGTGGATTTCTTCCCTTCAGACCTAATCTGATGATTTCACTCTATATATCCTAATGTCTCTCCAGTGTTCTGACCACCTTCCTTCTTTTTAAGGATGCTTCTACAGGGAATTAACACACGTAACTTCTCGTCTTATTAAACACATCTGCTACAAAATAGCAGGTGCCTTCCGAGCACAACAGAATTATCAGAAATCCTAAAAGGAAACTTAGAAAGGCTTTGATGCCCTGGTGGGTTAAAACATATCTTTTTTTCAGATTTTACAACAACCAAGCTGAAAATCTGGTTACAATTCAATGTCCTTGAAACAATGGCATAAGAAAAATATTAATATAGTGGCATCACTCATAACAGCATAAATACAAAAGTGTTTTAAGGTTACGCATAAATTTCAAGTGGGTTAAAATCAAGGTGGGTGTGATGGCATGCTCCTGTACCTCTAGCAGTCAGAGACTGAGGGTGAAAGGATGCTGTAAGTGTGAGGACAGGTAGTCCTTAAGCAAGTTCCAGACAAGGTAGGGCCACCTCGTGACAGTTTTCTGAAAAAAAGTTGAAATTTTCCCCTCATACAAAATTAATATGTGCTTAAGAATTTTATTTGATTCGTGACTGAGGAAACAGATAAGGTGCAATAATTAGTTCAAAAAGAACCCAGCAGCAGACACAGTTACAGGTTAGGATGGCTCACATCAATGGGCAAATTCAAGGCCGAGATCACTTCTCCACAGAAGCTGGGGAGTCAGCAAACCTCTGTGGACATAATTTGCATGCACATAGATAAAAATTTGTTCTACTAAAGTCCTGGCTTTTTCTCCAGGGATGTATTTCAAGGCCCTCCATACAGAACCCTAAAAATTCCATCTATTCTATGTGTACATCTATGACGAAGCTGAGCCTAGAAACTGGGCACAGAAGAGTAACCAAAGAAACTTCACAATACAATAAAAGTTAGGTGAATGCAAACCCTACAAAACACAGAAGTTTCTGCTAAATATTTTCAGACTGCTGTCAATCATTAGTAATTAATATCCTATTAGTAATTAAAATTAGAATTCAAGGCAGAAGTGCATACAAAAGTGAGAGGGTAGTGTGCCATTAGTTAACTACAACCCAGACTTGAAAAACAGCTCCTTCCATTCAGAGTTAGGTAACACAAAACGGAGTGACAGTATTTTCAGGTACCCCACCCCCACCCAGTATTNACTGCATAGATCTCCCATTACCTTATTTCCTTGTTTCTCAAACCCACTGAGAGGTAAGTGCTCTATGAACACTTGCTAAATGGATGGAATGGAAAAAGCCCACTGGTTGTCAGCATTAAGTTTGGCCCTTCCCACACACCATCCAATTTAATCTTCCTGATGACCCTTTAAGTTAAACATCACTCTCATGCTACTGAGGGAGACTAGCTTGTGCGACATCAAGCAGCTACTTGCTGTGTTTTAAAAGTTGGGGCGAAGAACATCAAGAATGATTTGACTCGGGAAACCTGCCAACGGCTTCTCCCCTTCTCTCCATTTAATGGATGCTCATTTTACCACCATTGAACTGGCTGCCTCGAAATCAAGAGGCGCTTACGTTACACGGTACACTGACTGACAGAACATGTTTCCTTTGTGAGCAAGAACCTCTTTATCCTTGTTTTAAGGAAAAACAAATGAACAGCATCCCTCAGCAGACTGGTAAATAATCTTGGTCATAGCCTTTCAGAGTAGCACAGGGTACATACCAGCCCAAACTATTTTGTTTCCCCTTCGGGCGCTACTCTCTCAGTGTTCGGGATAATAGAGCTGGATGAATTCAACACGGCTTATATGTGTGGTCTGCTTCCTCAGAAACCAGGACAGTACATGGGAAAACTGCAGCACTCACTCCATGTTTATTGTAAGCATCCTGCGATGTGGTCACCTTTCTCAGCAGCACCACTAGGAAGGTACTGGAACTATCTCTCGTATAAACATGAAGCAACCTTCAGGGCATGGAGCTATGGGAATGCTGCACTTCTGGGCTTCGGCCTGTTCCTGGCAGCAGCTCCTGCCACTTCTCCAAGTTACTCTACTGGTTGCACGGGCTATTGAGGTTTGCCATACATTACATTTTAATTGTTTTGTGCTGTTGTTGTTTTGTTTTGAGACCAGGTCTCATGTGTCCTGGGCTAGCCAGTAACTCACTAGATAGTTGAGGATGACATCGAACACCTGATTTTCCTGTTTCTACCTCCCATGTGGGGAGATTACCAGTGTATACCACCACAGTTGCTTTATGTGGTGCTGGGACCTATGCTCCTAGCCTCATTTTTATTTTGAATGAACTTCTCTTCCTTGGTTATCATCACAGACTCTGAGGGTACTGATGTTCCCATAGCATCGAATGTCAGGTGACCAACTACTGCAGAGTGGTATAAATTCTGGAAGCTAGTTTCTGGTCACACGGGACTTGGGATGATTTAGGTGCTATACATTCATTTGAAGAGGAGCCGAGGTCAGACAACAAGGGAAGGGAGTGGCATTCTGTGGCTTTCAACAGGTGAATGTCAAAAAGATGTGAGCCAAATGTTAGCCTGAAATCATTCTCTCTGTTCCCCAAGTTCCCAAATAATTCCCTGCTTTCTTTGCCTGTCAGATATTGGTTGATCTTAGAATAAAGTCTGGGGATTTTTATTTACACAATTCCAGATAAGACTTGAAATAAATAAGAACATAGTCTTACAGGTAGAAGGGCTGGCTTTGTGGCTTACCTATAATATTTAATTTAATTTTCACAACTCTGTGATGTTTTAAGTACTGTAGTTTGGAGACAAAGAAGTGAGGTTGAATAGCTTGCCAGAGTAAGCATTTTCTCTTGCGCTCAGACCTGTGTCGTGGCTTACTCATACCACAGGTGTTTTGAGGAGACCAAAGATACTCTAGAGTCATGTGACAACTCTACAACACAGACCTCACACTCCTTCCCTTATTTCAGGTCACTTAGCCAAGCACTTGGTTATTTCCTACACTCTAAAGTCGGTTGCTCTGAGGGTACTGTTTGCCCTTTTTATATAAGCCTTTACAAGACTCATCTGTGTCTCGAGGGCATGCCATAATTCCTGGTACCGCTGCTCACAAGTTGGACGGTGAAAAGGCTTTGCCCCTACCCCATTATGCAGGAATTAAAGGACGATAAGCAGCCATTATCTGATGGAGATAATGGCTATCAGGCAAAGAGTTACTGATGGGATTACTTGGAGTAGATCAACAGACCCTCTGTTGGCTTTCGTTGTGCACACACTTTAAGACAAGGACTAGAATGTGAAATCTAAACACTTCGAGGCTATGCACCCTCACTACCTTTAGAGTTCTAGGGATTTCATTCTAAAGGGCCATCAGCAGTATCTGGGGTGGGGTGGGGTACAGAGAATGAACCTTTTTAAGTCAGAAATGCACTACTTTGTCAAATCAGATTGAACTATATATACTTGGGCATGTTTATTGTACAATTTCCTATTACTTACATAGCAAGACTAAAATTACTCAGTTGAACATTTAAAAAAATTTTGAGAACCCTCCTTACTGAACGAAGCATGTAAGTCAGCCATGGAGGGAGCTGCGCTTGGTGACACCCTCCTCTCCACCTGACATACCCCCTCCTTGTTTCCCTAGGGTTCAAGGATGCCATTGAATGCACTCTGAGAACTCCCTGGCAAATTTTATCTGGGGGAGGTGGAAGATCGGCTCCACACAGCAGAGTTGCATAGGAAAACTGAACGTCAAGGGAAGCACATTTTTCTTAATGGACCCTCCTCCAAAGTAATAGAAGTGATCAGAACGAGAAAGATGGACGTTTGTCAAGGCAGAACGAGGACTTGGGGAAAAGGTTTGGTGTATGGGGTGCTTGGCTATCCCAAGGCAAGTGTTTTGTTTTCCCACCAGGGGCTCAGTTTTCCATCAGAAGAAAGGAAGGTTTTAGACTGGACTCATGAATCTCAAGCATTTCTTCCCACAGAGCATTTCTTCAGCCCTGGCTTTCCATGCACGGCTGTGAAGGGGGACATGGAGGAGAGCTGCCAGGATACAGGCAGAATCTAGGCCCAGGTCAAGTCCAGATATGTTCCTCCTTACTCTAGTGGCAGGCACTTTGTCAGCCATGCCATTCCCTGCTTTTCTGACCCCAAACACTTCCTTATCCTCTCAATGGAAGGCTTTAACCCCCTCGATGGAAATGTTGATTCCTTACATAACTTCAGTGTGTTCATCTCAGCAACAGTAGCAAGTACATCTTCACTTCAGAAACTTAGACAACCTCAGGGCGGGAACAAAGCAGAGTGTACCTCACAGCTGTATGATTGACAGGATAGGCCTGGTTTGGCAGGGAAAGTGACTTTCTCCTATTGATTCTTCCACATCATTAGTTTCACATATGTAGCTAATCAGTCAGCAAAGTCAATACACTTGATTTAATGAGCAGAAAACAAGGAAAGATTCTGCCATGGAGAAAGTCTTCATCTTCACAAAATCCCCACACTGATCCTAAAATGAAGTTGACTTAACAGACTTTTCTTCTTTTCATTAGGACGGATGCATTCTTGTTTACTTTGGATCAACCACCCCCAAACCCACACACTTGCATCAGATACTCAAAATCTGCTTTTCTCTACAAACCATCCGATTCGTTCAGTACCATGGCTCATGTGGCCTGGAGTTGATGGCCTGCTCTAGAGCCCCCTTCTAGCAGGAAACTTCAGCAGGAAGCTGCGGTTTTGCTGTATGGGCACGGGAAAGGGGGAGGGGAATGAGGAGAGTCTTTGGATACTGCAGACTTTACCAGTTATGTCATGTTGTTTGAATGACTCACTGTAGATCTGATACTGGTTTGGACAGTGCTTCTTCAGCCACTTGCAGACATCCTGCTGCGTCCACAGGGCCACTGGTTTTGACAGCTTCACCGTAGCTGACTGCGGAGAAAGAAGGAAAGGAGTGTCTGTCAATGTGGCCCCACGCCTGGAAAAGCACGAATGTTCAACATCCCAATGTGCTTGGGAAAGGCAATAAGCCTAGATTCCCTGAAGAAAGATATGCAGCTCTTGTTTTCTCCAACACGCACGCATGCACACACGCATGCGCACACACACGCGCACACAAAAAGGTGCAAGAGAAAAAGGCAATGAAAATTTTACTCATCCTTCAGTTATTATCTCTACTGGGAAAACTCCCTAGAAAGTAGAATTTCCTGAATATTATAACATCAATATAATAGGGTTTCTACACAGGTACTTGAGTGTTGGGGGTAAAATAGCCATTGTCAAGCACCTTTTTCTTTGCTGGAGGTGTTTCTCTCTCCTCCCTGACAACCCTGTTGCCAACTTCATCACTTGCCCCAGCAGGTGAGAATAATTATTTCAGGACTGAATGTTAGCGGAATCAGATGCCAGCATACTAAAAAGCGCTAGTCTGCCTGGGGGCTATGGACTCAGGGTGGTCCCATGAAGCCAGGGAACATTAGTCATGCCACAGCGGGAAAGAGGGAGTCAATTCTGTCAGCATGCGGGGAATCGTAAGAAGATAATGGGAGTCCTTAAGCTTTATGTAGAAGCTACCTGGTCAAGGCCTCTTACTGTTTACTGGATCTCCTAGGGAACTGAGCATAAGTAATAAAAAATTAAAATAAAAAATTTTTAAAATTAAAATTAAAAATTAAAATTAAAAATTAAAACACCCCAAAAAACAGGATGAGAAAGGAACAGCCTTTGATAAATGATGGACTGTAAATACATTAAGACTTGGCTCTGCCTTTCCCCTCATGAATCCCAGGAATTTAGGTTAGGCTAGCTGAAAGCTCCATGTCAATGATTTTATTTTTATCATTCAGAACCAGTCTTTGCCAAAATAGTAGGGCTGAAACATCAAGACTCCTTTAAAATATCTTCATTGGTACAGATATCTAGGTATTATCTTATTTTATTACTCTTTCAACCTGTTAGATTAAGGCAAGGAGAAGGTCTTAAATCGGCAGGTGTGTGAATTATAGCTTCCAAATACTTGCGAACATTTTATTTTTATTTTACAGAGAAAGACTTGCTTCGATTTTAGAACATTCAACAAGAAGCACTAGGTCTAGCCTGCAATGATTCTTTACTTATTATTAACCATCATTTATGACAAAGGAATTATGACACAGCATGCATTTTCTAGTTTGTAATTTGTAATTACCACCCTTCACCACCATGTTCCAAGTTTAAGAAAAAAATGTATTAAGAGAAAATGGTACAGATAGGCAGTGAGATATTCACCATGAAATGAGAGAGGGAGTATGCAAATTATTAATATGCTTCTGATAGAACGATTCCTTATGCCACCACATACAAAAGAATTACAAATAGCTTTCACTTTTTACTTCATTATGTGTGGGGTTTAAATGCCAAAGGCTCCCATAGGCTCCTGTGTGTGTATACTTAGCACAATTTTTCTCTTATAAGTTTACAATAGCGATTGTGTTTATCACAGCAATAGGAAAAACAATATGTAATAATATCTGTGTTAAACTTGTCAGAATATGTTTTTGCAAAATGATAGCATATATGTGTATTTTTACATATATGTACACAAATTTTATGCACTGTAACTGACATTACTTCTGCTATCAGAGGCTAATGTTTCTAGCCACTGAACTTCAGCAAGGTATGTGACCATACTGACCAATGGTGTACAGTGGAATTTATACAACATTATTTCTAAGCCTGAGCCGTAAAAGACACAGCTTTTACCTGACTCCCAGTTCAGTGTTCACCAGAACTCAACATCCATGCCATGAGGAAGTCCAGACCATATTAGGAGATCAAATGCATGAGTTTCAACCAATCCCCAACAAAGGTTTCCTCTGATATCCACCATCAACTGTTAATAAAATGAACAAACACCAGATAACTCTAGTTCAAGCCTCTGAATCTTCTGGTTTGGGATCACTGATACCATAAAGCAGAAGCCTGGGCTTCTCAATCTTCCAAAGTAATTCTTGACTCATGGCTAGGATTTGTGGTAGTTTGATCTCCAACTCTGGTAATGAGAACTCGAAGAAAACTCCTCTACCACTGCGCTCCCCTGAGGGTCTTGCACATAAGACAGATGGTGGCAGGTAGAGGCAAAAAGAGCAACGGAATGAGTTAATGAACTGAGATGATTCTCATTCAACTGGCATTCTTAAGCAGGGCTCACTAATCAGCAGGAGGCTTCATGTCCAGCCCTAACTGCTCCTTCCTGTGGCATACTGAGCTCATGTGGCTCTTAATCAAACATGGCACCTCTGCCTACGGCCCTTCAGCCCCATCTAAGGAAGCAGCCATTTCCTAGTACTGTTTGAAATCATGCGAACCGTTTTCCTAATCCTGATGAGAGAGAAGAACTCTGGTCCTGAAGAATTCAAGTGAGCACATGTTTTAATAGCTGCTGTTGTTTTGATGCTGATGTTTAATCTTGTTCTTTTGCCCATCATGACATTCTTTCCTTTGGCATGATCAAAAAAGCTGGAATCTGAGAGCCTTCAGGTACAAATGTACTTTGTAGCATGTTTCACAAGTCAGCACCTCTGAACCTGGCTCCTTCTTACTCAAAAACTTTCCTCTCAGCAGAGCTGAAGGAGTTTAGAGCTGAGACATCATTACCCTGAAAGTCCTACAAGTTTCCTTCAAGTCAAGCTAATCAAATTTCTTGAAGACTCCTATAAACCAGTCAGAGAGGACTGTAAATTAGGATGGGGAAGGCAGGAGGACGGAGTTGCTTACACATCAAAACATTAAACTTCTTATCCCAAAAGGTCATCCTGTGACTTGCTCATTGCCTAAGGAACCAAGGACTAGAGCTATCAGCTGTGCTTCATGAAATGATTTACCCAAACATGTCAAGTCAACTCAGGATGCATCCTCACCAGGCTGTCATGGACACTTTTCGTGAATATTTTCCTTTTATTAGAAACTCTAGTGGTTCTAAAGCTAACCCTCACTTTTCCTTCAGAACATGTTCTATATATATAATATGATTCTATTATAACTATTCTATTATAATTAATCATAAATCTGGTGATATCTGCTTACAAGGAGTCAACTCAAGCTTGAGGCTGTGTGAACTTACAGGGATAAACACAGCAAACGGAATGGGGATGGGGCTGAGTTCCTACCACTACAATTCACTGTTCAACATCTCCCTAACCAGGCGTGATGAAAAGTCATGGCCCTATGTATCAGCTAATTCTCCACCTTGGCTCTACTATTAAGTTGGTATTAGTCTGCTGCACATTAGCTTTATTAAGGGATAGCACTAATGAGTCATGGTGACAACAATCCCCCCGTCTGCTCCAGTTTTCAGATTTATCCTTCCTCCACTTCTCTTCTATAGCACGAAGATGATCCTCCGTCACAGTCCCTTGAAGCAGCGTCCTACTAACTCCATCCCAACCTCAGTCGAGTTTTGAGAGTAAATACCATAGCCTGATGCCCTTGAGGAGCTTAAACCTTACTTCTATGTATGGATTGGAATAACGGGCTAAATGTATTGCCATGCATGAATTAGCACATTGACCTCTCCGGAAGGTAAGAGCAGGGTGTGCGCAGGTGTCACGTCCTTTCTCTGTCCCCCTCTCTCTGCCTTCCAGTGTCCACGCTCGTCTTTGTATCTATCACTAGACCATCATTTTTTTTTTCATTTTTTAAAATAGCTGCCAGGTCTTCTTTTTCCCTCACAGTAGGAGACTAAACCAAAATAATAATAGTCCAAAGAGCTGAGATAAAGCATTTCATATTTGCTAGAAACAGTAAACTAACAGAAAAAATAATCCTGCCCAACGGCAAACATTAAAAAAAACATTTACCCCAGTTTTCTTTCTGGATGCTCAGTTTTACCGCATCGTTCCTCGATTTACAACCCCAGAGACAATTTTGGTTGGTTTGTGCTGCCCTGAAAGAGGCCTGAGGCAGTTTATTATCTTAACCTCTGTGCACTGTGACATGAAGCAGGATTCTAGACATTTCCGTCCTGAACTAGTCCTGGTCTTTGTATCGACAAAACGAAAATGCATTTTAGAAACCTTTACTTTCTCTCTTACAGGGAGACTTTATGCAAGGTTCATATCCGAGGGAAAGGTGGCATGCAAAATATTACTCTTTGCAAATGATTTTTATTTTAATTTATCCATATGCAATAATTTCAGCTCTTATTTATAGTATTTATAATTTGTGCTTAGCCAGGAAGTAGTCTTATGTAGTAAAATTTGAACTTTCCAAGGTAAAGATGAAGCTTTTCTGTTAAGTAATGAAATAATTAAATGCTTTAAAGAAATTTAGTGTTGAAAGAACACATTGAAAAGTGCCTTTAAAGCCAAATTTTATTTTTTAATCTAATTACCCCCCTTTTTTGCAGTACAAATTCTCTCTTAATTTACTTGGTTTTGAGTTATAAGAGAACACTGTAATTGCAAGCATGTAATTACTGTGTAAAGCCTCTACTGGATGAGCTTGTATGAGGCCTAAATGGCTGATTGTGAAAAATCAGAGAAATTAGCTTTCTTGTAGTCACTGATGGGACAAAATGAGACCCATAGACAACTATCAGAAAGCAGAAAATATGAGCGGGCAGTTGTGGCACACACCTTTAATCCCAGCAACTCGGGAGGCAGAGGCAGGAGGATCTCTGTGAGTTCAAGGCCAGCCTGGTCTACAGGAGCTAGTTCTAGGATAGGTTCCAAAAGCTACAGAGATATCCTGTCTTGAAAAACAAAAACAAAACAAACAAACAAACCAACAACAACAAACAAACAAACAGGTAGTAAATATGACTTTGGCTTCTCGTAATGTATGTTTGGCAAACTATAGTAACTTCCTTCTTTTACTTTCTTATAATGTCCTGTCTTAGTTATTTGTCTATTTCTGTGATAAGACACCAAGAACAAGGCAACTTAGAGGAGGAGTTTATTTGGGGTTTACAGTTTCAAAGTGAGCTCATGGCATCATGTTGGGAAGCATGTCCCTAAGCAAGGCATTCACGGTGCTGGCATTGTAGCCGGGAGCTTACGTCTTGTGACATGACCATGAGGCAGAGAGGACAGTGGGAATAGTATGAGCTTTTGAAACCTCAGTGATGCAATCCTCCAACAAGGGCACACCTCCTAATTTTTCCAACAGTTCCATCAACAAGGGATCAGGGATTCAAATATATGGGTCTATAGGGGACTAGCCTTATTCAAACCATCACATACCCTTCCTTTAGTTCCCTGTCCTCTTTTGCTGCCTACTCATGTGCCATCATACTTAAGACTGCAGGAAGAAGAAAAGAGAGGGGAGAAAGAGAAGAAAGAAACATACATTTATATACAATAAACTATATGTCTACTTTGGTGGCTTTAAATGCTCATGCATTCAGAAAACAGTTTCCAAATATCAAAAAGAAATGTGATAGTCCACAAAATACTCAACACTTGAACTAACTAACCTTTTAACACTAATAATGCCCACTTTAACTCTTTCATGGAAAGAGGTGTATAGAAAATTGTGAAGAGGATTGTAGCGAATAGGAGCGGCGGGCTTGCTTTTCATCCCGCCCGACTCCCGCATGACTAGTTTATACCCCAAAATAACAACACACAAATTGTATTTATTTAAACACTGCCTGGCCNTCCCCACCTACCTATGTTCTGACCTATCAGACCAAGCAGTTTTCTTTATTAATTAACCAATTAAAGCAACAGATAGAAGACACTCCTACATTAGAGGACCCTTAACTATTGGATTCAACTGACAGCTTATCAAATTCACTTACTTTACTACATGCTATTATTTTGTGGCGTGCATGTGCACGTACACACACATGTGTGTGTGTGTGTGTGTGTGTGTAGGTGCACATAAATGTGGTGGCCAGAGGACAATATTGGGTGCTATTTCTTAGATATTATCCATCCTGTTATTTGAGACTAGCGTCTCACTGACAACTGACATGGAACTTACCAAATAGACTAGGGTGGTTGACCAGTAAGATGAGAAGTGTCTGCTAACTAACCTAACTCCTTTTTTTTCTAGTTCTAGGGATCCAGTGCAGGTTCTCATGATTGCAAGTCAGTCAGGCACTTTGCCATCTAACCTGTTTCCCTGGTCCAGGAAGTTCACTTCCTATGGCTATTCTTGGTTTGGAACTAAAGACATTATGGCTGATGAAGTCCTTAAGACACAGGCCTCCCAAAGAGAAGACAACTTTCTGCCAGAATATTTCTAGGGATAAAACAGCACATGCCCTCCTGGTTGAAGGAATGCATGCACACGTACTATTATTTCACATTCTTTCATCTTTAGACATGTTTTTTTTTAACATCACTAGAATGATATCATTGTTTCTCAACTGTGTTGATCTCCTCTGGTAACAGTTCCTGAATAGTACCAATGGTGAAGGAACATGGGTAATACTCCAAACATGTAGTCTGGCTTTGTTAGCTGTTTCAAATGTGTTAGAGAACATTTACTCTCCACTGCCCACTGTAATTTGTTCATACTCCCCCCATAGCAGTATCCCCAGTGTTCTGACTGCTGACAAGATAAAATCTTAATCATTACGGAGTAACACCATTGACTTATGCTGAACTTACAGAAATCTAAACTTTTGCGTCTTCTTCAAATGAAATGAATTCAAACTGTAGCTGTTGCTTCTTGGAGGCAGATTTTCTGATTCCCAATTCAATTTTAAATTCATAATTTCAAACACCCACTAATCATTCTGTTGGTTATCCTCTGATATTTGTGCCAGCTATGAAAATAAAAGCTCTTTGAGGCTCTCTAACTTTTAAGACTGTAACAGAGCGCTGAGGACTAGAAGTCTGAGGACCAGAGTTCTAGGACACCACTGTGATAGAGACCTTAAAAAAGTAAAAAAGTGAATAGAAGGATGGTCTGAGAGAAATTTTCTCTTGTTTGTCCACATTGAAACAGAGTAACACTTTTTTTTCCTTGATGCTGCAGACTCTATGGCAAGTCTGCAGGGGTCTGAGCCATCAATTAGTTCCTGTGTAAGACCTAACACAGGCATGCAATTCAATTTAAGACATCTAAAATGATGGTTCAAAGAGCTTGGCTATGATGAATATATTATGGCTGTGTGTGTGTGTGTGTGTGTGT
>LOEQ01009772.1:14590-34026 GCA_001685075.1 Bramus lutescens | reverse complement strand
GATAGATAGATAGATAGATAGATAGATAGATAGACAGATAGATAGATAGATGGAGAGAGAGAGAGAGAGTGAGAGAGAGAGAGAGAGTATACACAGTCAAGAGGAAGCCATGTAGCCTCCCACAGAAGACAAACACACCAGAAACTTGCTGGTAAGCCACAGCCACATGGCAATACATAGATTAATAGAAATGGTATAATTCAAGATATGAGTTAGCCAGAAATATGCTTAAGTTATTGACCAAACAGTGTTGCAATTAATACAAATTTCTGTGCTATTGTTTTGGGAGTTTGGGTGGCCAGAAAACAAATAAGTAGCCTCGCCCAACAGTTATAATATGGTTACTTTGAACTAAATTCAAGTTCTCTGAAAGGGCAACAACTGAGTTTAACTGCTGGGTCATTTCTCCAACCCATGGTATTTGCCATAATGTCTCAATTTAAATATGTAATAATATACATTTGCATCTTTCTTCATTTATTTGGTAAACTTGTTTGAGAACTTTTAATCTTGCTTAAAGAACTTTAACAAAGAACCAACTCTCTATTTCTTTGTTTTTTTTTCCAACTGTTTTTTCAATTCCTGTTTTGTTGATTTCTTTCTTCATCTTCACTGCATCTTTTTGTTTACTAGCTTTTTTGTTGTATCTGTATTGGCTTGGTATTCTGAAGTCTTAGACACAAGATAAAGTTCTATATTTGAAATCTGTTTGTAATGGGAACATACAGAGATGTTATTTTTTTCATTTTTTATAACTGCCTTCTTTAAATCACAATTTTGATATGTTTTGATTTTCATTTGATTGTAGGAAGGCTTAAATTTCTTGTTTGATTTCTTTGATAAACCAATCCTTGTTCAATAGAGTACTACTAATTTTCTATGAATGTCTGTATAATCTGTTTTTTCTTCTGCTCTTGATTTCTATACTTTCATCACATTGTTCTCACTGAATAAAGGGAATCATTTTATTTTAGTTTTATAATATTTACCATAGATTTCTGAGAAGACTATGTATTTTGTAATGTTTAAACTTTATGTTTTAAGGCATTTTTTTCAGTTTATTCAACTATTGTTACCATTTTGCTAAAGTGTTTCTCTATTCCTATATGGTATGCATGGGATATTTGTTGGTAACTCCTATATATTAAAGTCCCTGATTGCTATTGTGTTTGGATTAGTCTGTAATATTAAATTTATTAATATCTTCTTTAACAAATTGTATGCCTCTGTGTTAAATAAGAATATGTAAAGAATATTAATGTTCTTTTGATGGACTACTTATTTAATTACTATGCAATAATCCTTTTTCTCTTCTGACCTTTGCTGTTTTAAAGTCCATTGTGTCAGAGCTCAGAACACCAACTCCTGTTTGATTTCTGGTTTAATTTATTTGGGATACCTCTTCTAATCCTGTCATTTTAGGATTGTGCATGTTTTTGATGGTGAGCTGTGTTATTTAAAAGCAGAAAAAAGAGAAATCCTGTTTTTTAGTTCAATTCACTAGCTTGAGTCTTTTGAGTAGAAAATTGAGTTTATTCATATTAAATTATTATTCTTTTCTTTTTTGTTTTAAACTTTTCTTTATCCTTTGTTGCTTTCACATCATGAACTTTGATCCCATTCATCTTCCCATCTTTTTGTATCTACTATCTCCCCTTGAAACTCACCCCACATAAATTAACATAAAATTTAAGAGAAAGGAAAAAAGTAAAATGCAAAAACTTGTCATGGAAACTATAGTGTGACACAGTATGTCACAAAGCATACCCATTTATCCATATGTCTTGACTCACAAGTGTTTGTTACAAAGAGTCATTGGTCTGGTTCAAAGCTTCTGGTCTCTGCTATAACACTGATAGTGGACCCTCACTGGGAATCTTCTTGGATATCCTGATGTTGCCATATGTAAAAGAGACCCTGTAGCTTTTGATCTGCAGTATCACTTTCTAAGTATGCTCCAGCAATCATAGATAGGATGGATGTTGGGATAGACCAACTCATTGTGCTTGTTTGTGGCCTGGGTATTTGCAGGGTTGCTCAGCTGGCCAATTTTCCCTGTCTCACAACTAGGGTGAGCTCAATAGCATTGCCCAGGCTAGTTCACTCTATTCAGAGAAGCAAGGAGAGGGACCTGTTCTGTTTTTATAACCTCAAGACCAGATTACCAACATCCTCACTACCAGTGCCATTTGCCCAAGTGGTGTGCAGGGGTCACTCTTCAAAGTGCTACAGCTGGTAAGGGGCATCAACAGCCCTCTTTCTATCATGACCACAGGGCCAGCTCTCATAACTGCCACATGTGGTGATGAGCAAGAGCTTACCCATTCTACTATATGGCAGATAAGTGGAAGGGCCAGATCTCTCAAGTTTATGTTCTCTGACAGCTCACCTGTGCCCTTACATATAGGGTCAGCTCTACTGTGTTACCCAGGTAAGGTAGAAGGCCTATTCTCCTGAGTGCTGCAGCTAGTAAGGGGAAGGGTTTGCTCCATCACCTGTCACAGGTGGCAAGGGGTGGAGGAAGAGGGCATCTTTCTCTCACACCACACCACCACATGCCAAACGATGGGGCGTTGGGCCAGCTCTGATGCCCTCAAGGCCAGCTCACCTGCACCCATACCAACAGGGTCTGCTCTGCTGTGTGGCCCAGATGAAGTGGAGGGCCCACTTTCCTGAGTTCCAGAGCCATTAAAGGCCAGGATCAACTCTCTCACCTGCCACAGTTGTCGAGGGACAAGAGGCAAGGGTGGTTATCTCTACTCTGCCTGTGCCACCACATGAGAGACAAAAAGTGGGGCCTGCTCTTCCATTATCATGCCCTTGAGTCCTGATCACCTGTACCTCCACAAATAGAGTAAGCCTTACTGTACTGTTCAGGTGAGGTGCAGCTGTTGAGGAGCATAACAAATTCTTTCCAGTGTTGCAGGAAGTGAGGGCACCAGGCTAACTCCGTACAGCCCTATCTGTTCTCTTAGCCTTAGCCTTTCATGGTAAAAGAGCCCTGGACATCAACATAGACAGCAATTACAACAGGGCCATGGCAAAGACCATGATACCATGGGCCTGGTATTAGCCCAAGAACAGGCATCACCATGGCCCAGGTCACTCACTGCAGTCCACTTCTCACCACCTTCATTTCTTCAGATCTCTCTCTTTCCACAAGTCATGGACCATTCTATTTCTTTCTCCTTCCCATTCCCCATCATTTAGTGGCTCACCATAATTTCTTCCTTGCTGCCAAGCACATGCAATCTGGAGTAGGCATGTGAGTCTGTGACATGAGGTTTCGTTCTCCAACTCAGTCATAATCCATATGAATTATTAATAAAAAGTGTGTATTAATCCCTTTTATTTTGTTGAATTTAGGACAACAAGGAGTTTTTTGAAATATTAATTTCTACTATATTTTTCATTCAGTATTTCTATCTCATTGTTGAACTTTTTCATAAGCAAAATTTTTATTAACTCTTTGATAACTTCACACATGTGTACAAAACATTTTAACCCCCAACTTCTTGACTTCACTCTCCCCAGACCTAGCTCCTACTTTTCTAACTACTCCCAACTCTATGCTCTTCTCTACAAAAATAATTTACCAAGTCCAATTTGTACTCCAAATTTATTCATGTGTGTGGAGCCACCCACTGGAGTGAGGTCAGCCTACTGTGAGGAACATCTTTAAAGAAAACATACTCAACCACAGAAACAATTGTCATAACTCTACAACTTGGGATCAGGGCTCCAAGTTCCTTTTCCCTAACTATATTTTTACATCTTTATAATAGACTTCCTTGTCTCATTCAGGTGTTTATATTTTCTTTATTAATTCACTTTGTTGATTCATTCCTGTCTTCTTTGAATTTATTCTTGTATCTACTTTAGTCTTTTTTGAGATCTCTGAATATTTTTGTAATCATTCTTCTGAATTCCATGTCTGTAATCTCAATGTCATTGGGGTTCATTAATAAAAGGTTGAAAAATGTTTTCGTGAAGGAAACACTCTTTCTTTGCATTTTGCTAGATTACTTATTTAATTGGAAATATATTTTCATGCAATATATTCTGATTACAGCTTCTCCTCAAATTTCTCCAAGATCTTCCTTATGTTTCCACCCACCCAGCTCAACACATTTTCTTTCTCTATCTCACTAGAAAATAGACAAGTACCTAAGATGAATAATACTACACTTTTTAAATATTGGGATATGATAATGTAGACTAAATTGATAGATTAAGATTTTCTGGCATACTTAAGTTGCCATTTGTTTTGAACATTTTTACTCTCCCTGATTTATGTGTTTTGGCCTAGTCAACTTGTACTTAAGATTCAGTTCTGGACAGACTCTAATGGCGTTCATTTGTGGGTGAGATATCTGAAAGTAATCTTGGCCCAGTTGCAAAGATGCAGCATCTCACTGCATAAGCAACAATCAGTGTAGTGCAGAGGTGGGATGGTGAGTTATCCTTGGGTAATATATTTGGAGCTGGGATCCCACCAGATTTAGCTTCAAAACTGGAAAACACACAGGGTGTCATGTGTGTGTTCCAGCTGTCGTTGGCTAACATTCTTTTGCTTTTTCACTTAAAGACTATGACCACTAGTAAAGTTGTGAATTGGAGGCAGAGGATGAGGTTTTGTTTCTCTGGTGTCACCATGTGAGTCCATATTGTCTGACCAACTTGAGCATGCTTAGTGGAAAAAGTGTGTGCCTAGGAGGCCAGAGGTACTTGGATCTCTTCTCTGTTCAAGCCAGATCCTGATAAAATGAGGAAGTATTCAAGGTTAACAGGAGGTCCGGGAACATCTTACCTGCTCCTGCTGTATGTTGCTAGTAAAAGTATAAGTTTGTACTGGGATCAGAAGTTCCAGGGATCTCTTACATATCCTGGACAGATGAGGGCATGTTTCTGGAAATATCTGCATCATCTCACTATTATAAATTCCATAATACTATCTTTATCATTAATAGATATTTGTGAATTTTTTTCACTATATACACCATCCAACATCATTAGCTATACATTTCCTTTGAAACACATTTATTTAAGTTGTAAATGTTTCCTTCCTACTCTGAATTTTCTATATTTAATCTAATGTTAGTGGTATGCATTCTGTGTCCTTATGGGAATTAATATGTGGTTAAAGTAAAGCAAAACTTGATCTGCCTGAAACATGTAGTCATAGGAGCTAGTGTCACTGGAAAAATAAGTGGACAATACTGCCCAAGGTAAAAGTAGTCAGTAAGGTTGTGTGTAATAATTAACCATTCTTGTTCTTGTTTCAGAGGGAGAAAATTCACTTGAGTTATGGAGCTATATAATAGAAAATATGCACACAGCAAACACATACTTTCAGCTCATTATAAACATATTAAATAAAACTGCTATTCAAATAAAAGTAAATTGATTCATAAAAACTAGGCAGTACCTATATTCTACAGTACATTGAAACGTGAATAAACAACACTGTTCATTTAGATAAATACCTGAAAGATCTTGAATGTTTACCAATAGCAACCTTCCTTTCAGTCACTCGACATACACAATATCATTAAAAGCTACTTAAAGAGGCACATAGAAGGAAAAACAGGTAAGTAGAAACATTTACAAATCACAATCCCAGGAAACCTTTACAACAATGAGGACCCTAAGAGAGACATACGTGGATCTAATCTACATGGAAAGTAGAAAAAGACAAGATCTCCTGAGTAAATTAAGAGCATAGGGAGCATGGAAGAGGGTTGAAGGGGAGGGGAGTGGCAGGGAGGGGAGCAGAGAAAAATGTAGAGCTCAAAAAAATCAATAAAATTTAACAAAGGATGGCCATATCCCTTTCCATTTCTTTTTTGGTTTTTGAGACAGGGTGCCCTGGATCTTAGTCTGTAGATCAGGCTGTCCTGGAGCTCTGCTGTGATTAAAAGTAAGTACCACCACACTTAGGCCCAAAAGTCAAATATTAGGTGATATGCTCAATTATTATTGTTTCTGTAACACTGACCCACGGTATTATATAACACAGAAAGACAATGATGTATTTTTGATAACATAGCTATAAAAACTATAAGGATTTATTTGAAAGAACAGGTGGACAATCATTCAAATATTATAAAAATGATAACTTACTTTTCTATGCATTTGATAAAACTGCAATGGCAACTTTATCATTGTATACCTGTGCTACTCAAATACCCAATTTGTGTAGAGTGATGAAGAGATAACATTCAAACAGAATTTATTGAGACACTACCAGTCATAGATATTCATGAATGGAATTGTAAGAACAAAGTACAACTGTTCATAAAAAATACCTTGTTATTTTTCTTCTACAAATATCATATATAGTTGCCTGTGTTTCGAGAAAATCAATTACTATGATTCAAACATACTCATCAAACAAATTGATTTCTCTGGAAAGAACATTACAGATGATACATAGGTGAGAGTGGTGCAATCTATTTGGACCTATTGAGTTTCACAACCTTGATTCTCTCTCTCTTTCTTTTTTCTTGAGACTGGAAAGTGTTCTGACATGGTTTCTTTATATATGCTTATGGTACTATTTTGGTGTTGCTCCTTCTAGATTTTCCAAATGAATGTGTTCTTGGTAATATATCATCATCATGGTAATATAGCATCATCTCCACTGGATTTCTGCACTGTTCATTAATTTAGGGTTTGTTTGCTTTTCCTTGTGACTAGATTATTTCAAATTATCTCTTTTGTATATTTTGGAATTGATTTTCTGTTGATTTTAATTGTAATCTTCAGTTCTAAACTGTTTTTCACAATTTTCTTACTTTTTTAAAATCAGTTTTTTTTAAAAAATTTAACTGCGTAAAAGTTTATGTGTATGCTATATGTATACAGGTATCTTGAGAGGCCAGAAGAGTGTATTGGATCCTCTTTTACTGGAGTTACAGGTACTTGTGAAATGTCTTACATAGGTACTAGGACTCCAGTCCTCTGCAAGAGCAGCAAGTTTTCTTAAGTTTGAGTCATCTCTTAAGACCTCTATTTTTTATTCCTGTGTTTTTGTTAAATTTTATTCTTGTTCCTTATTTCATTTATGCTTTTATACCACAAAATAACTTTTTTGTTAATTATAAAATACATATCTCTGTTCATTCTCATAAAATTATAATGAAACTGAAAAATTCTTAATGATATTGTAGGACTTCTAACATACTTTTTTGCTTTCAATGTGTATCTGTAGCACTGCTATTGTAAACAATTGAATTATTTTTCCAGCTGTACAAATATATAGCACATAAAATTAATTTTGTGAAAAATAAAATTAAATAAAGTAAAAAGTTAATAAACTTTGAGTTTACTATTTTACATGTTTACTACATTTAAAAATATTTTAATGTACATGTCTCTTCTTAAAAGCATTTACTGTAAAACAATTTGTCAAGTTCTGACAGTAATAGTATCATATTCTGTTGTTTATCATGTTTTTTATTGCCTCTGGAAGCTGTAGTTGGTGATTTATACCACCTAGGATTGTGTAAACCTTTTCTATGATATCGCCTAATGTGTTTCTTGAACCATGTCTCCAGTCTTAACTAGTACATAGGCACACTTGCATCTGCTCTCTTGTCTCTCATTTAATAGCTTACAAATCTTTTAAACAATTGTTTTAGTTTTCATACAATGTACCAAGGTCCATTACTTCTGGGTCCATTATTGGGCTTTATTTGCTTTGTTTAGTGATATCATGTTTTGGTGATTATGCAAGCTTGTGCATTAGCAAAATAATACATCTTTCCATCTCTAAAGACTGGTTTCCACATAGAAAGTCCTTCATCACCCAGCCTGCCCAGAGATTTGGGATAAACCATCTGACAGAAATTTTGTATCACTGATTGCTGAGGTCTGTGTTACTAAGCAGGATGAGATGTCATTCAGATTCACTGGAGTTATACTAGTATCTCAGTCAGTGGGGTAGGCATGTCCATGTCAGTAGAATGGTCTTTGATTTTAATTCATTAAATAGAACATTAAACTTGGGTCCAAGAGGACTATCATGACTCTTTTGTCAAGTGTGGTAGACTTGGCAATTGAGTCACTGACAATAGGCATGGGGCCTATGGTCTCTGTAGAAGACATTGTCCTAAAAAATGGTGAAGTTCAGTCTAATAACTACAGGAACAAGTCTATTACTTTGTACATGAGGGGTAGACCTTGTCACTGGGTTAGTTGGAACATATTACCTTACATACTTATCAGTAGTCTGCACTTGTAAGTGATGTCTCAGAGATTCTAGGGGCTGCCATGTAGTTTGTGCCTATGGGCATGATCTGGAAGCATTGAGTGTCACTCATCTAGGTACACAGATTTCTTGAGTCCAAAGTATGTTGAGATCAATCTTGAGTTTGAATTCATAGAAGAGACCCGGGTACCTGTTCATTTAGCAAGTGGTTGGGCAACAGAGTATCCTGGGAAGGCAAAGACTATAAGAATACTGCGAAAGACCTAGTTTTGGAACAGCCTCTGAGGCCTGCGATTCTGCTCTGGAGCCTGGATCTAGGGCAACTACCATGAGGTTTGGGAATACAAGTGTTTCTATCCTTGTTCCTGATACCAAATGAAAATGAATGGCATTGGAAATACATGGAACTTGATTTTTTGATGTTGGCTTAGCATCAGGATACTAGAATTCATCAAGGGATAAGACTAGATGTGGGGTCAGTATGTATTAACCTTGAGACTTGACAATGAATGCTGGCCTGACATTGTAGTAGGTGTAAGAAATAGAATTATAAGGGACAACACAGAACATGAGCCCACAGGGCCAAACTGAACACAGAGTATAGCATATTCCATAATGAATCACAGGAGTTAGGGCACTGGTGCAGGATTAAGGCTGTATGTATATGGCTGTCATGGAATTGAGGCTGGGTGGAGACCTAGTGTTAGGGTTAACTGTGGCATTCTTGGTTGTGAGTTTTGTGATAACATTCAGTGTTTATTTAACTCTTTGGCCCTCAAAGTATTTCCATGTTGTCTGTGCTTGAGAGAGAAGTGATCTGGATGAGTTGAGACTGCCTTACTGACCATTGTTTATTTTTTTCATGTATTTTGTTCAAATGTCCTTGCTTTTCTCCTGAATTTGCTAGTTCTTTATTTTAAATGAAATTTACACATGGGTAATTTGAGTAAGTTGTTTCTATTAAGGGATGAAAATTGGGAAACCCTCTATAATGTCATATTGTTGTGATCACCGTGAGATACTATATTCACAAATATAACCATTAAGGTTATAGATACAATCTACATTCTGCTTGTGTGATCCACTGAAAGTACATTAAGAAGTAGTAGTTTATATTTTTATCATAAAATAGAACTATTGGTAATAGTGATTTGATGGAAATGATTAATTATATACCATTAATATTTATTCTATTTTTATGTGTAACAATTATCAAGACTACAGTTAAGAAAATGATATTTTCAATTTCCAACTCCATTTTTACATTTTTCATTTTTAAGATTATAATATAATATTATCATTTCCTTCCTTCCATTTACTTCCTCTAACATCTTCTATGTAAATCCTGCCTTCTTGTTTACTTTCAATTTCATGGCATATTTTTCTTTAATTGCTTTTGCATATATATGAAGATAGATATAGTTCCTTTACTATTATAGCAACAGTTGATCTGTGACCTACTAATTCCCACCAACTGAAATTCATGTTTTTAAAAATATAAATGGAATGGCTTGTCAATTGGAAAGGATCATAATGGGTGTGAAATAAATATAACTGCCTTTATTTTGTTTTATATTTAATGTTTATAATGTAAAGATGTGAATGCTTTAAACACATCAACACCTATAGTAAATCTTGTTTTCCTGAAAATATGTAAATAATCTTTATTCAGTATGCTACAAATTCTTATAGTCTTTTCATTGTGTTTTAGGTGAGTACTTCTTTTAATAGCTTAATTATTTTAATGAAATTTTGTCAAGTGAATTATGCTGATGAGCAAAATATGATCTTAATGCTTTTTGAAATTTGCCTTTCTCTAACCTGATGAAGAATATGAATCTTTTAATCAAATTTTGGTAGTACTTTCTTCAATTAGCTGACATAAATTATTGTTCATCATGTCTGTCTTCATCACTATATTAGATTGCAGGATTATATTCATTTTTCCATTGTGATCATACAAAAAATGTTACACATAGTCTTTAGTGATTCTGTTCACATTTTACAATACAGAAATGTAGAAGATTTAAGTAAAGAAGAATAAGCATATGTCTGATGAAGAGAACAGTTATGGAAAGAATATAAACGCAAAAAAATGTCTATCAGGGAACTGAAAACAATATTGGAACATAATTTTCATAACACAGTAAGTTTGAAATTCATTTTGTTTACAATTATGGTTAAAATAAAAGGAAAGAAAAAGTAATTTAATGCAATGATTGGTCAAAGCTGGTAGTTATAACTATTCTTGGTCATCAGCATGACTAAATCTAGACTTAACTGAAAACCAAGCTGCAGGGTACATCTGTGAAGTTTTTTTTTAATTAAATTATTTAAATTAGAAAGTTCCACTTTTAATCAACATCTTTTCTTGTGGGAAGATAAACCTTTAATTCGGGCCATATTGTCTGGTAGTAGCCTATATATAGTACATGGAATAAGGAAGCTCTTGGCTCTTTGCCTGGTTGCCTTTACTACACAATTCAAGTCCATTCTAACACCTGCATTAAAGCTTACTTTTTCAGGGTTCTTGCATATACTGAAGAAAACTGAGATATCTACCTTCATGGGCCAGAAAACTGACTACTATTTTTCTGCAACTTCTATTCATATACAGCCATTGTTGAACTATTTGGAACATAGTCTGTCTAATAAATAAGCCATCCTAATAGTCACATATTTATTTATATATGTGTGTATGTGTGTACATACATATATAAATGTATATATGTATATATATGTATATATATATTCTATATGTATATATTCATTCATTCTGTAAATTCTATTTCTGTAGGAAACCCTAACTAATACACTGGTTTAGAGAAATCTATACGAGCAATGAGCTCCATGGATGGAGAGGACCATGATGGGTTTGATGTAAATAGTCCTACCCTTATTTTGCTTTGTATTTTATGTTTGTTGTTTAAAATTATTAAATTCTCTTTGGAAATACTGCTTTATAACAAAAAAGAGAGCCACCAAATACTGGAAATCCTTGTCCAGTATAATAAGTCAGTCTTTTACAAAGAGTTTCATTTTTAGAATTTTTCTATGCAAAGTGACAAATAGTAGAATATTGATTTCTGATATCATTTGTAAGTAGTTAATAATTGTGGATTTGGGGAGTTTTTCTCTAATTTGTACTTGTTGGGTTGTTTTAACTTTTTAAAATTAGTTATGGCATAGTTGACAGAATCTGATCTAATGTTTGAGGATAGTATAAATCTCTCATTTGTCATAACTTGAAAAATTATGTTCTCATTCTATTTTCTGTCATTGAAAGAGTTTATTTTCTTGATGAGAATGAGTTGCAGGAATTGAGAAAAAATTACAAAGTAGGTTAGAGATAATGTTTCAAATTAAGAGTAGTTTCCTATAGATGTTTTTATTTTAATAATGTAGATATAAAACATATTTGTCCTTTTATGTAGTCCAGGAGTAATAGATAATATATTTACTATACCAAATGCTTACTATAAGACAAATCTTCCTTTCTTGAAGTTTTGATGTATTGTTCTTTCTTTTGGCAATCTCTTTTTGTTCACCATGTTCATTCTCTCTCTCTCTCTCTCTCTCTCTCTCTGTCTCTCTCTCTCTCTTTGCTAAAATCTTATGGGTAAAGCTGAAGTTTTAAAAAACATATTATGATTATGTCTATGTGTGCACATGTGTGTCTGCGTCTGGGTTTGAGGACATGTGTACAATGCTCTGGGAGGGTGGTACAGAGTTTTTGAACCACTGTAACTGGATTTAGAGGCTTTTTCCAGCAACCCAATATGGACTTTGGGAATTGAGCATAGGTCCTCCACAAAACCCAGTAGTGGGTTCTCTTTATTCCTGTGTCAAATCTCTAGCACTGATATAATGAATTTTTAAATTGAATTTATATACAGAATTGTATATGGGACCTGAAGCTTTAGTGAAGACAAATTTATTATATAATGACACTCAGATTTGTCTTTTACGGATGAATATGTTAAGATCATATCTTATTACTTTTTCTGAAATGTTGTCATAGTCAAGAAACAGAAAAAAATCAACATCTTCTTAATACAAATAATGAAATCATCATATTATTTATCAGTTTTATTGAATATTTTTATATTTTATTAGGAATTATGGACTAGAAAGATAAAGAATAATATCTTTTGTTAAATAATTTAATTATCTTTCACCATTTCCTTTTGAACTTTTGAACATGAATATGGTAACAAAACAGATTGACTTATATTTCACTCAGTGAAAAGGGAAAATGCTTACACCAAAATATGTAAAGCACCAGGTTATTAAATAATGATTGTCTTTACTAAGGGATGAAAAATCATGGGTTTTTACTTATCCTAGTCATTTTGATATCATTCTATTTCTACTTCTAGACAGATTCTTCTTACTCCTCATATTTAATTGAGAGCAAGAACTTAAGTCACACATCAGTAAAAAGACCATCAGTAAAAATGTCATATCAAAATGAATTAAAAGTAAATGAATTTGTAGACATCAGTGTTTCTTTTAAGATATTTTATAGTTTGACATTCATATGTCATATGTATGAAATGTCTATCATGTTTTTATATGATATATGCACCAACCATTGTAGCAATTGCTTAACAATGTAAAATCAATTGGCATAAAACTATAATAAAATTATGTGATAAACCAGTGCAAGTATAAGCACACATATTAATTGAACAAACCAGCAATTATAGAAGTAAATAGTGAAAATAATTAGTTATTGTATGATAAGTAGAGCATATAAAATTGAAATAAAAAAATAAACAGTCAAGTATTCTATGATAGATGTGTTTGTAAAATATAGTTCTTTAATTTCCTTTACTTTTTAACCTTATGATTTTTTAAATTCTCTCTTTTGTAATTTCACAGACCTTGTTTTTTTGAAGGATAAAAGTGAATGTTAAAATTTAGCTTAGAAGCCATGCAGAAACCAGAGTTACATTCTATCCTGAACTCCTAATGTCTACTATACTGGCAGAAATTCAGAATAATTCTCTAACAGACAACCCACAGCAACCCTACTCTTCTGAGAACCAGAGAAGGCAACAGATACCAAAGAACAAAATACTGAACCAACAAATTCATGACCAGGTATCATCAACTAGAACAATAATCATCCCTAAGTCAGATGCTTAGAAGCAAGCATAGAAAGAAGTCTATAACACTCAGGACAATTATTTCTCCATTCAAGCATAGAAAGCCTACTACAGTAGGCACTCTGAAATGAAATACATATGAATCACAAGACAAAGACTACAAAATACCTGTTACAAATACGTTAAAAGTCTTTAAAGAGAATATGAATAAATTCATTAATGGAATCTATAAAAACACTAACAGGGGAATGCAATGAAGAAAACAGTTCAAGAGGACAAAGTGGAAATAGAATCAAAAGAAAATCCAAAACTGAGGGAAATATGGAAATGAAAACTTTGAGAAGTGACACATGTACCTCAGAGGAAAGCTGCACCAACAGAATACAAGAGGTTAAAGAGAAAATTTTATGGATGAAGAAAAGAAAGAAGAAATGGATATACCAATGGAAGAAAGTGTTAAACAAATAAAACAAAAAAACAAGGCACAAAACATATAGGAAGTCTGGGACATCATGAAAAGACCAAGTCTATGACTAATAGCAATAGAGGAAATAGAAGAAACTCAAGCCAAAGGCACAGAAAATGTTTTGAACAAAAATCCTATAAGGAAATCTCCTTAACTTAAAGGAAAAGATGCTTATTAAGTTATAGGATGTGTACAAAATATCATATAGACTGGATCAAAGAAGAAAGTCCTCCACCACAAAATAATCTAAATCAAATCTACAAAGCAAAAAAAAAATGAATATTTTAAGGTTCAAGGGAGCAAAAGAAGTAAAATGTTCAGGCAGATCTGTTAGAATAATGTTCAACTTTTGAATAGAGTTGCTAAAAGCCAGAAGGGTCTGGAGAGATATTATATAATCTTCAAGGGATCACAGATGCCAGACCAGATTATTGTAGTGAACAAAACTCTCACTCACAATAGATGAATAAAAAACAGGTATTTCATGATAAAACTAAGTTTATGCTGTATCTACCTATAAAACCAGACCTACAAAAGGCACTGGTAGGAAAACTTCAACCAGAACAAATAGCCCACACTCAAGAAAACACAAGAAGTAAAATAACCTCATATCATAAATTCATAAAGGGGTGAGAAAAAACTCACACTACAACTATAAAATAATGGGAACCAATAAATATTGTGCTTTGATAACTCTCATCATCGGTGCTCTCAACTTTCCCAATTATAAAAGACAATAATATAATGCATTTGGGCACAAGATTTATCCTTTTGCTACACTCAAGAAAGACATTCTAACATCAAGGATAGATATTGCCTCATTGTAAAAGGATAAAAAAGGTATTACAAGCAAATGGATACAAGAAGCAACTTGGATAGCCATTTTAATAGGTGACAAATTATACTTCAAAACAAAACTGACCAGAAGGGACAGGCAAAGACACTGCATAATTATCAAAGAGAGGTCAAACAAACAGTTATATCAATCCTTAATATCTATGTATCAAACACAAGGACAACTAGATTCATAAAAGAAACATGATAACAGCTTAAATTACACATTGACCCTCATGTAGGCATAGTGGGTGACTTCAATACCCTACTATCCCCAGTAGGCAGGTCATACAGACAATGGCTACACAGAGAAATGCTTGAGATAAATGATGTTATAAATCAAAGGAAATAAGATATTACAGAAATTTTAACCTAAATATAAAAGAATATATAACTTCTCAGCAGCTCATGATACTTTCTACAAAACTGAGGTATTATACAGAAATCAATTCCTGAACTCTTAGATAAAGTAATAAAACAACTGAAGGACATCAAAGAATATAATTTGTAAAGGAAGAAATCAAAGTATCTTTATTTGCGATCATATGATATTATAAATGACACTAAAAATTCCACAGGGAAACATGTATAGGCAATAGTCATTTTCAGCAAAAATAGACAAATACAACATTAATTCATTAAAATGAGAGCCTGCTACATAAAATGACAAACGTGCTTTGAAAAAATAATAGGACACAACACTGCACTAGAACCTCAAATAGTAAAATATCTTGGTATACTTTTAATCAAGCAAGTGAAATATTTCTATGATTAAAAGTTTAAGGTAATGAAGAAAGAATTTGAAGAAGTTATCAAGAGATGGAAAGACTTCCCCATGCTCATGGATTGGTAGGATCAATATAATAAAAATGTCCATTCAAAAGACTTTCTGAATAGAACAATGTTAGCACAGGCACTATTATCAACACTTAATAAATAGGACTTCATGAAACTTGAAAATATATATGTATGACAAAGAATATTATCATATAGATAGGTATTAGCTACAGAATGGGAAGAGATTGTTTTCCCAAATACATATCCAATGGAAGGTTAATATCAAAAATATAGAAAAGCAATCTTCACCTTAAATGAATTCCCCATCAAAACTCCAAAAATGCAGGATAGCTAAAGTAATCCTGAATAATAAAGCCACTGTGGAATGTTTCACTGTCCCCAATTTAAATTTTTACTACAGAGAAATGGTAATAAAAACAACATGATAGTGTCACAAAACTAAACATAAAGATCATTAAAGTAGGATTAAAGATGCAGACATAAATTTGCCTGTAAACATCTAATTTTTTAATAAAGAAATCAGAAATCAATATTGGAAAAAGATATCTTCAATAAAGGGTGTTGATCAAACTGGATAGCTGCTTGTAGAGGAATATTATTAATCCATACTCTCATCATTCACAAAATTCAAATCCAAATGAATCAAAGACCTGAACATAAGAAACTAAAAGAATAGATACTTGGAAATAGACTTGGTTTTGGCAGAGGAAATGACTTTCTGAACTGACATTATTAGCACAGGCACTAAGGTTAATAATTAATAAGTGGGAACTCATGAGTCCTAAAAGTTATGTATGACAATGACACCATCAAGACAATGTGGTAGGAACAGAATAGAACATATTATTAACCACATATACATCTGACACAGGGATAATATAGAAAAATATTAAAAGTATTTCTTAAAGTGTACATTAAGAAAACAGCACAAATTAAAAATTGGATTTCTCTCATGACCCAGGATTTACTCAGGAATGTTAAGTATTTTCTCAAAAGATGAACATCGCTGACCATGCAAATAATCACAATCAAGCCAAATTAAAGGATGTCCATGTTTAATGGAATGCTTCTGGGTGGTCCTGGACAAAGATGGAGAAGGGAAGAGAGAGTAGACCACAAAAAAAGAGACCACATGTTCATTCTCTGGGGGGGCAGTTTAAGTAGCCTATGGGTGTGATCTTTACCTTCCCTGGGGAGGAGTTACCATTTGGCGGGCTTTCTTGACCTTCCCTGGGGAGAGATCACCATTTGACAGGTTTTCTCGGAGGTGGAGTTTGGACTGAGGCAACTCTCTGGGGAGAAAGCTTATTCCAGGAGCTGGGGTGAATTCCCCAGCAGAATATTCCACACATTTTGTATAAAGGGTTACCAGGGAGCTGTAGTGATGCTTTCAACCAAACATTCCAGACTTTTTGCATATAGGGGTGCTAGCAAGTTGAGGTGCAGTTCCTCAACCAAACATGTTAGATTCTTTGGATAAAGGGGTGCCGGCTCAATCTGGCTACTTCCTGTGGCTATGTGGTGATGTGAGAGAGGGGAGAGTTGGGAATTTGTGGGCTAGCACTCAGTGAGTGATGTGGCTGGAGAGGCATCTGGTTTACTTTCATCCTGGAGATCTCAGGCAGCTGTTTCTTGAGGGAGATAAGAATGCAGGTAGTTAGGAGAAAAAATATGTTGTTATGGTTGGCCCTATGAATGTGGCTAGCCATGGAAGTCACTAACTGCCAAAAAGAATGGGACAGAGAAGTGACCTGGTTGTAGAGATGAGGCTCCAGTTTATAAGTGGGACACAATAGAAAATAAAACCAGATTTTAGTTGGTATGTGTCCTTGAGCCAAAAGAGTTAGTACCAATGTTGAAGTCCTAGGAGCTGGTGCATGTGTTGATGTTGTCTGGAGAACACTTTGTAAGTGTTTCTTGGCCCAGACAGCAGGAGTGACCAGTAAAATATGCTTGAGAATGGATGGGGTTAAAATAAGCTCTGGTGACTCTAAGTTGTTACCAGAACTGATTTTTGATACAGCAGCACAACTTTCCCCCAAGGAACCTTTAGGTATCTGTAAGACAACTGAAGCAGATTTATACCTTGGTGTCATAGCAAAAGGTTATTGCTTTAGGTTAAAAGTTATGAACATTTTAGAAGAGAAACAAGGGGAACTGTAAACTCTGAGCCTATGAATATACACAAAAACCCTGATAGTTCTGGACTATGAAGCCTGTTAATGAGGCATCATAGTCCAATATTTTAGCATGAAACTTAATAAATGAAGTATCTTAGCAGGAAACTTAGTAAATGAAGTAATGAGCTACCAGTACCTTAAGACTTCAAATGCCATTAGACAAATATAAGAGGGATAAAAGAGCAGAAATGAAACAGCTTTTTAGTTATGCAGGCAATCCTAAGTTGTTTTATGGAGGTTGCTAATTAGTTACCAGCTGTATAGTCTTGTTATAGGTTCAGTGGCAGGCTGCATCCCCACAGCCCAGCCTGTTTAACCCCAAAAATAACCACACAGAAATTGTATTAATTTAATTATTGACTGGCCCATTATCTCCAGTCCCTTGTTGGCTAACTCTCACATATTAGTTTAATCTATCTCCATTAATGTGTATTGTCACTTGACTGTGGCTTGACTGTGGCTTACCAGCATGAGTCCCAAGACTCCTTTCTCCCAGCATTAAGTTTAGTTTTACCCACCTAGATCTGTTCCCCTGTTATAGGCCCAAAACAGTTCATTTATTAACCAATGACATTCACAGCATACAGAGGGGAATCCCACATCATCAAGTCTCTCTTAGTTCTTGGAGAACATCAGTCTTAGAGGCAGTGCTCACCATTAGCAGCTGAGTACAAGAGGCCCAAAGATTTTACTGTGGGGGAGCGGGATTTAGTCTACCTGTCTTGGCAGGATGAAAAGATTGGTTTCCCAGGTGGCATCCAGGAAGCAGAAGAGGTAGAAGGCCACTTTTTGCTGTGTGTGTGGCTTTGCCAAACAAATGCCAAGCTTCAAGGTGGAAGGTCTTTTGCAACCACTCACCTTTTTAGAGGAGCTCTAGGATGTTGCAAGAGCTGGTATGTCTCTGTGTTAGAAGCTCTTTTGTGAAATGCCATACTCTAGGATCTATAAGGCACTTGAGAAATGGGTACCATTATCTATTATATTTAAACTAGATATATAAGCTAAATTTAGACATGTATTTTACCCAGTTAGTTACATCTTACCAATGCTCATAAATGTAGGAAGATTGAAAGAAATATTTTAATAACTGAAAGAATACTAGCACACATGGGTACTCTTACCCAAGATGGCAGTGGGGTCAAAATGGAGGTTACCCACGAGTCTGTATTTTTCCTGAGCTGTTGTAGTCTGGAGTTATATATTTTACCTATCTTAAAACACGTACACATACTCACAGAGACATAAAGCAAGCATACTGTGGAAACACACCCTCATACTCAAACAGATATAAAACAAGCATACTGTGGAAATGCACCCACATACCCGCACAGACATTAAACAATATAATGTGGCCACATTATTTTAACAGACAGACAAATAAAAATCTTTTAGGAACCTGTGTCAGCTGACCAACCTAAAAATCCTGATGTAGGCACGGAGCAGAAGCTAGAGAAGTATAGAGTTGGTCCCATTAAGGATTGGATTAGTAGATGCTGCAAGAGGGAACAAAAACAAAAAAAAGGAACACCTATAGAGGTTTAGAGTAAAAGGATGGGCAAGATGATTCGGATCCATTATAGAAAACAAACAGTGAGAGACAAACAGCTAGATAAGTAGGGTGGGGAGTGAATAATAGGAGTGGGGACAAAAGCACACATCTAGAAACCATGGCCTTTTGGAGCCTCGTTTGTTTTTGCTATAGATGTTAGCCCCAATTTAAAAAGATTTTTGTAAAAGGCAGCCTAAGGGTATTTGTTGGTCTGGCTCCAAATTGCAAGAGCCCATTTAGAAGTCTATGCCAAATCTTGAGACTCAAGCCTGTCACAATGCATCCA
>LOEQ01009772.1:3274-14560 GCA_001685075.1 Bramus lutescens | reverse complement strand
TCTTGAATCAAACATGGGGGGGGGTCAAGACAAATGAGTAGCAGACATCTGTATCCACTCAGTCCCACCTCAGTTAGACCTGGCTCACCACTTGAATAGGGAGTTCAGCACGATCATGACTCCCACAGGAAAGACCAAAGATCAACAAAAATAAACATAAATGGGTCCCCAGGCCCTAGTGGCATGCACTGAAAAGGGGGACTCACAGAAACGAAGTTGATCTTAGCCTGGCAGAGAGCACACGTTTTCCAACATGTGGCCCTGTGCCTGTGGGAAAAAAGCCCCCCCCCATGTGGGACCTCCAAAATTTAAGTACTTTTTTAAGATAAACCTTTCCACCCATGCAAATATTCCCAACCAAACCAAATGAAACCAAATTAAAAGATACCCATGTTTAATGGAGTGTTCTCGGGTGGCCCTGGGAAAACATGGAGAGGGGAAAAGAGAGGAGAGACCATGCAAAACCCGGAGACCACATGTTCATTCTCTGGGTGGCAATTTAAATAACATGCAGGAGTGGTCTTGACCTTCCCTGGGAAGGGATTACCATTTGGTGGGCTTTCCTGACCCTTCCTGTGGAGGGGTCACCATTTGGCAGGCTTTCTCAGAGGTTGAGTTTGGACTGAGCCAACTCCCAGGGGAGAGAGCTTATGCTGGAGCTGGAGTGAAGCACCTAGCCAAATATTGCAGACTTTTTGTATAAAGGGGTTCCAGGGAGCTGAGGTGATACTACTGGCCAAACAAGGAGAACTTGTCTTTTGTCTTTCCTGTTTAGATCCATGCATGTTTCTCTTAGGGTTCTCTCTGTTGTCCAGGTTTTCAGGTGATAAGGATTAGAGGCTGATTTCTCTTTTCTTTATGTCTAAAAGCCACTTATGAGTGAGCACACATTATATTTGTCATTATGTATCTGGGTTACCTCACTAAATATGATTTCTTTCTAGATACATCCATTTGCCTGCAAATTTCAAGATGTCATTAATTTTTTAACCACTGAGTAGCAGCACTCCATTGTAAAAATATACCACATTGCCTTTGTCCATTCTTTGGTTGAATGGCATCTGGCTATTACAAATAATGCTCCTATAAGCATAATTGAGTGTATCTCCTTCTGATTTAAATGAGCTTCCTTTGGGTATATACCCAAAAGTGGTATTGTTGGGTATTGAGGTAAATTGTTTCCTAAATTTCTAAGAAATCACCATACTTATTTCCAAAGTGGCTGTTTGGTCTCCTAACAGCAATGGAGGAGTGTTCCCCTTATCCCACATCTTCTCTAGCATATGCTTTCATCAGTGTTTCTGTTCTTGGCTATTCTGACAGATTTACATGTTTTTTAGCTATATGAGATCCATCTGTTGAGTTCTCTGTATAGGTCTGCAGCCCATTTTTTATTGGATTATTTGTTCTTTTGATGTCAAGTTTCTTGAGTACTTGGTGTATTTTGGAGATCAGTCCTCTGTCTGATGTGGGGTTGGTGAAGATATTTTCCCATTCTGTAGGCTGCTGTTTTGAGTTGTTGACCATATCTGTTGCTTTACAGAATCTTCTCAGTTCCAATAGGTCCCATTAATTAATTATTGGTCTCGGTGTCTGTACTACTGGACTTATATTTAGGAAGTGGTCTGTTGTGCCAATGCATTCAAGTGTACTTCCTACCTCCTCTTCTGTGAGGTTCAGTGTAGTTGGTTTTATTTTGACCTCCTAGAGCCATTTGGACTTGAGTTTCGTGCATGACAACAGATATAGGTCTGTTACCATTCTTTTATATTTTTATATCCAGTAATGCCAACAAAATAAAGAGAAATGAAACAATACAAATAATCAATGAAACAAAAAATTGGTTCTTAGAAAAAATCAACAAAATAGACATATCTTTATCCAAACTAACCAAAAGGCAAAGAGCACTGACAGAAATATAATTATATAATTATTACCATAAATGCTTTCCTCACAAATTAGGTAATTTTAGAATTGAGGCTTCAACAAAAGAATTCTGCTTTACAATTCACCCATTAAAATTGTATGATACTATAGCTTCAATACAGAGGAGGTCTTTTAATTTGTTCAAATGACGAAACCTCAGCTCCATTTGGATATGCATTGTTAAATGTTCTGTAGTTTACCATAGTCTCCAAAGGTCATTGATATCACATGTATAACAAACAGGTGACTTTAATGGAGCTTTGATGAAAACCACTGCTCCTACATTTCCTGAGTCCTTAAAGGTTCCATTAATCTATCCAATAGTTTTGAAAATTTAATACCATATTTCAATTATTATTTTTCTGGAGAGAAGCAGTTATATTGTTCTTTATTTGCTTTTTAATTTTATGAAGGCTTACACTTTATAGCTCCAGGAACCAATGTCAGAATTTAAAAAAAAACTTATGAGCTTGAGTATTATGGTTATATATTCCAGAAATGGGGGGATAATACAGGTTGTATATGGGTTTTACTGGGTTCACATTGAGATAAGACTTCATTGATTGTCTTATTTCCACAACCTCTAGTGGCCAATAGATAACAGTAATGTCTCAGGGCTCTTAACTCTGACATTAGGTAAGAATGATATATAGTGCACAAGAGGAAATGTCTCTATGAGAAACAGTCTCAATTAGGTGTTCCTTTGGCATGTCTATGAGAAATTTTATTAATTGGCTTAAGTAAGGTGGGTTGCAGAACAATTACATAAGCTGAGACTCTGCTCTTGACTGTAGATTTCACTAGCTGTGTCATGTTTCTGCTATTGTGACATCTGTGCAATGATGGACTGCAAGCTCGACCTGGGAGAAAAATAAGTCATGTTTTCTTTATTTTTTATCAGAATATTTTAAAACAGCAGTAGAAGGAAAATTGAGACACTACTGTTGTTATTTTCACGGAGGAGGCCTTCAGGTCAGATACAAATTTGGTTCTTTGGGACCCATATCTGAAGTACATGGTGTCTTCAGCATGAGGGACTTACCATCCACCTGATGGGGGCAAGGAAGGATACTAGTGATGGCATATAATGTTTTCAGAGTCTCTTGGACATAGTGCTAATCGGATTTGTTTTTAAAATGAATAAATCTACCACAAAAATGTAAATTGTGGCATTGTACACGAACATTCGGTTCTCTTGTGTATATGGTTGAAGTGAAAGTCTTATGGAAAAGATTATGCTCATCTACAATTGTATATATTACACTGGCAGAGAATTATACACAGTGCTCATGTTATTATTCAGTCTCTTTAGGACTGAATAAATATTGTATCTTCCATAATATGTACTAATGTTCACTACATCAGAATTTTTTATAATAGTCATGTTTATGACATTGCAGCAATATATTATTTTGTTTCAGTTTATATTTTTCTAATGGCTAGTTGGTTTTCATGTGTTTATTAGTCATTGAAATGTTGGAGTGCTTCAAACATTTTTCTCTTTTATATTATATTTGCATTCATTTGAATATAACATCTATGTACTGTAAGCACAACTTCATTGATGAATGTATGTATGAAAACTATCACTGGAAGGTGGAAAGATGGTTCAGTGGTCAAACACACTTTTTGCTATTGCCAAGCTATGTATTTGCTTGCTAGTACCCATGTGGTGGCTTACTACCAAATGTAACTCTGGATCAAGGGAATCAAAATCCTCCTTATGATCTCCATGCACAACATATAGGCATACATTGTGGTGTGCATGCAAACAAAACATTTATTTACATAAAATAAATAAAGTAAGTAAATCTAAAAAGTATTCTCTATTTTATAACTTCAATTTTCACTTTCTTCAAATTGTTTTTCAATTAGGTCTTAATTTTAATATGATCTAATTTACTTTTTTAGAATTTTATAAAATTTCAAATCCATTTTCCTATTTTAAAATTATGGAGATGGCTTGTCGTTTTGTATTAATTATTTATACCTTTAACATTCACATTTACATTTATAATTCAAATGTTTCTGATTTTTCGTTATGACATACATTTCATGATTTTTCTCCCTGAGTAGACTTGTAAAAGTTTTTATTTATTCTAGGAAGGGAAACAATGTTAAACCAAAGAATCAATTCTACCCAATATATCTTGATAAATTATTACCTTTCCTGTGGTCATTTACAGAAGCATAACTGAGGGGTTATTTCCAGGGTGAGTCAAAAACAGCTACCACATCACTAAAAAGCCATTCGAGAATGATTTCTGCATTTCTGGAGCCATATGCCCTACTTTCAGGCAGATTAGCCAGAGAGATTCTTATTTCCCTAGGAAAAAATTACAGCTTTCATCATTTTCAAAAGGAATGTTATAAATCCTGAATATATATGAGCTTCATACACCTCAAATATTTTGTAAAGTTTTGGAACCATCTGAGATTCCCATCTCCCTGCAATTTTGAAGAATTAGCAAGCTATACAAAAGGCAGAAGATTGACTTTTTCTTTCCTACCTCATAGCTACCAAGTTGATGAAGATCTCACCATTCACTGACAATTTGATCATTTTCTTCATTGAAATGCACTAGTGATATAAAACTAATGTCAAAAATCCATGTATCTGTTTATATACTGTTTCATTAAAATTAAAATTTGTTTAAGACTGTGAAGGCTAATCAGTTGTTAACTTGACCATATCTGGAACCAACTAAAACCCAAGCATGTTGGACAAAGATGTAAGGGATTATTCTTGATTGGATCATTTGAGGTGGGAGGTCTGACCATATTTAGAGATTTCTTGAGGTCAGGAGACACATTTTGAATCTGAGCCACACCTTCTGATGACATGATACAGAAAAGGATTTAGAATAAGGAAACTTTTGCTTACATCTACCTGCTTGCCATCACTCTTACAGGCAACTTCATCTTCTCTGCTATGGAGGCATTTCTTTGGTGTTTTTAGAACCTACTTTCGATTTGGGGTTCCAACATGTATGAGACAAGCTGAGACCTCCAGCCTTATGGAATGAACAACAATCAGATTCTAGGCTTTTCTGTTGGGAGATAGTCATTATTAGGGTAGTCAGATTAAGCATGTAAGTCATTCTAATATCTACTATTAGTATATAGAGATTCATTCTATCAGTTCTGTTCCTCTAGAGAACACTTACTAATATTTAGACACATCTGCTGTATTTTTTCTAGGAAAAAAAGTATCTTCCTTATTTTTGCTGAGATATCAGTAGAGATTAGATTTCTTAAGGTACTTATGTAAGAAAAATAAAATCAAAATCTGTGTGTTTTTCACACAACTCCCAAAAACTGAGAAATAAAGGCCACTGTGGTTATCTTATATAGGAAAGACTATTCTTAATTGTCATTGAATGGATCACATTTGTTTGATACACACATTTTTTAATTCCTGCTGTTACAGTTTTTACCTCATTCAATTATTTTGATAATTCTATAATCACTGTACCTGCACAGTCATTTAAATGGACTGTTAAAGAAAAAGCTCAGATAATAGCAAAAAAAAACCATTGAACATGCAGAACCCCCCCCATATACATACAATGTGAATGTATGCTTTGAAGAAGCATTTATTTCAACTATAAGTAACCGGAACTTAAAAACATACCCCAATCTTGAGAAGTCTTCATTTTTATTTCATTCAATTGTCTCTATTTACAAAATAAGAGATTAAACTACAAAACTTCTATTTGTTAATTTTTTCACAACTCAGATTGTTTTCCTGAACATTTAGTTGTTCTTGGACTTTTACTTTTCAAAGTTTTCAATAATTATTTTGACTTGACCTAAATATATGGCATTCAAAAAGATTTCAGAGCTAAAAGTATTCTTTGAGATACTAAGTTTGATTATTTTATCACCATTTCAATATGTTTTCTTTACAATATTGCCTGTAATCAGTATTGTTGACAATATAATATTTCATTTTGCTGAACTGGACATAGAGATATAAATACTACAAAAATGAGATGGATGAAAGCCTTCTCTGAAAATAGGACCTGTGACTTTTCTTTTAATTATTTTTGCAATTTTATTATTTATTGAAAATAGATTTTTCATACAATATATCTTCATCATGGTTTTCCAATTCTAAGCTCCACCCAGATCCCCTCTAACTCTGACCCACCAGAATCTACAACTTAGATTCTGCTAAGGGATAATAGATAAGGGATAATAGATCTGCTATGGGATAATGCTTTTGTACACTGTAAAGATTCATCACTCCTAATGGTTTAATAAGAAGCTGATTGGACAGCAGCCAAGCAGAAAGTATTTGTGGATTGACTGTAGGCAGAGACTGTTTATTACTCAGGGCTCAGACCCAAATAATCAGACAGAAACTATATCTATTACAGCACTGACCAAAAGGTTAGGCATATTCCTAGCTAACTGTTACATCTTAAATTAACCCATTTTAGTTAATCTGTGTATCTAAGCTGTGGCCTCTCGGTAAGGTGGTGGCTTATGGCTGGCATCTTTCTCCTTCAGCAGCTACATGGTCTCTCCTTGATTCTTGCTATTCTCTCTCTCTCTCTATCTATCTATCTATCTATCTATCTATCTATCTATCTATCNNATCTATCTATCTATCTATCTATCTATCTATCTATCTATCTATCTATATATATTTCTGTTCATATTTCCAGCCTGGATTTACTCTACTAAGCCCTTTGCTGAAACAGCTTCTTTAATAACCAATGGTAATAAAGCATATTCATAGCATACAAAGTGGAATTCCTCATCATCTCCCCTTTTCTGTCTAAATAAAAAGGAATGTTTTAACTTTAACATAGTAAAATTACATATAACAAAACAGGTATCAAGTAATACTTACAGTTACAACATTTATATATACTTCATCTTTTATCATAACTAAGGGAAACTATAACTATCCATTCTTCAACTCCACCAAGGACCCCAAAAGGATATAATATTACTTAAGTTAACAGAAAGTGCATTGTAAGCAACTTCCAAAATGCTAGAATTGACAGCAATATATTGCTGCCTGGAGAGTCACCCAAAATTCTTCTGTAACATTTAGGTATCCATCTTCAGCCTACAAGCCCATAGTATCCAGCAGGTTTTTCCATGAAGCAGGAAAATTGAAAGGCTTTTTTCACCTCTATTAGTAGTTTGTCACTCACTTTCTTCTGTATCCTGCAGAATGTCTGCAGACTCACGAATCAGGAATGCTGAAGGACTGCCTCACCTTTAATCAAGTTTAGCAGTCATTTTCCTGTGGGCCCTGCATGTGCAGATCATACAACATAACATCAAGCAGTCCAAGAAGAACAGTTTCTTCCCAAATAACTAACCAATGCCATCAGGAGCCTCTTCAATGCCTATCATCCTCTTGAAGAAATTGGTGCTGCCAGGAGCAGATGTGTATCATTGTCATAAAATGTCTCAAGTTCTTAAAACATTTTAAATGCCATATTCTGTTAGTCTTTGAAAGGTTGGAAAAATACCTATCCATCTGAAATATATCTCTCTACATCTAGGAAACCTAACTAACATGACTACAAGATTGAGTATTTTAGATGACTATTAACCTATATTTCTTAATTATACGTTATATTTTAAATGAGATGCACAAGCATAACACCTTAATCAAGAGCAGAAACAATATTGACCTTATATTTGTATCAATAAACCAAGTTCCATACCAATGCAAAGTACTCATCTCTATAGCATATCTGCCTTGAAATGTAACCAAACATTTACAAACAACCATTTAGGGATTTTGGGCATTGTTCTTTAGACTACTTCCTTCTGATTGGAGGTGCTCTTAGTCAGTTCTTTCATGAGGTGTCCTGTGTGGTAGTTCCATCTCATCCAGGAGTCCTAAAGCTGTCATGGATGTTGATCCATATGAGCCTTTGCTTCAGGGGATCTTGTTTGACCAAACCATATTAATCAATATGGAATCTACAACATTCTATCCTCTATAGAATCAAAAGCAGAACCTCTTTCCCAAAGTGGCATATCCTGAGATCCAAATATTGCAGTCAAGATACTTTTAAAGTATAAATGTTGGCTTAGCTTATCAGCCTGTACCATGAAACATTTTTCTGTACTTAGCTCCTTCAAAGTCAAAAATTAAAAAAAAATGCAAAGATGTACATAATCTATACTGTCTGTGTATTTTCTATCTTTATGTGGCTTATTTTTTATTCCTTTAACCTATGATGGTCTATACTCTGGCACTTTAAAGACTTTGTCTTATTTTTTAAAAGCTATTTATTTCTTTTTATAACTCTCTATACTCTTTTTCTTCTCACTCTCAAAACTACATACATTTTTAAAACACACTCTGACCCATTCAGAGGTTTATTTCTGTCTAAATTTGTCTTTATCGTGTATCTGTAATTATTTTATAACCATGAGAGCCTTTTTTTAAAAGTACTAACCAGGCACAGCTAGCACTGGGGCTGCTTTGCCTTTTGGTTCTGTCCAGTCCAGCATGGCAGAGGTATGTTTATTGTCAGCTCTACAAGCCATGCTATCCATGCCAACTCCAAGGATGAAGCAGGTCCATTTTGCCATCAATCAACCTGTATCATTCTACTCACAAACCACATCCAAATGTTCCATAGACGGACCTCAACAAAGAATCAGAAAATTCCATGCCCATACAAACTAGGAAGCCCTCCCCTAAAGAAGCTGTTCAGCCTTCACTGCAAATGCTGAGTCAGGAAGACCTCTCTTAATAGAATCTTGGTGCTCCTGCTCACTACCAGCAAATGAGCCTATCTGAAAATAAGCAAGTGCCAGGAAGCTGTGCTAAACTCTGTTGTTTTTCTTTCTTTCTTTCTTTCTTTCTTTCTTTCTTTCTTTCTTTCTTTCTTCTTTTTTTTGGTAGCCAGAATTCCTTCCCCAAGCTCTCTCAGGTATAATGGGGCTGTAGTTACCCCATGTTGACTAAAAAATTCTGGGAAGAGGAAAGACAGAGATGCAGTCAGATGCAGATGAAGTAAGATAACAATACCTCACTGAGAAAAGGTACCAAATCACATGGCTAATCATAGACAAGAATTATGGGTTAATTTAAGTTGTAAGAGCTAGTTAATAATAACCCTGAGCTAATAGGCCAAAGAGTTAATAATTAATATAAGCATCTGTGTGTTTATTTGGGACTGAATGACTACAGAACTGGGTGGGACAGAAACTTTTATTGAAAAGTTTTCTTCCTCACTCTTACTGGAAAACAAAACAAAACAAAAAACTGGAAGCAAATAATCAATCATAATAAAATAAAGCAAAAAGGAAAATTGGGCTAAAGAAAAAGCCCAATAAACACATATAGATGCACACATAAACAGAAATAACTTTTAAAGCATAAAATCACAAATCACAATATATAAGCAAAACACCTGTAAATGTGCTCATACAAAGCATTATGGCCCTCCAAAAAATATGATTGAATTCATTTTGTGCTTCAATCTACTGCTAATTATAGGACCTATCCTAAAGTGAAGTTTGTACATCCATTGAGAGTCCAAATTGATTTTCCTTTGAAAGTGTTTGTTTGGGATAGAGATGGGGCATTTTTGATCATCCCCCTCCCTATCATTTCTGACACCCCATTTGGTTGTTTAGTCTTGTGGATGCCTTTTGCATTTTGCCACCATGTCTGTGAGTTGAAATATGTGTCAGCTCTTTTGTGTTAGAAGGCTTTGATTTCTTGGTGTTTTCCATCCCCTCAGAGTCTTACATTTGTTTCATATCCTCTTCTGTATAGCTCATTCAACTCTGGGGGTATAATTTAATGGAAATATCCTAATTATCCCTGAGTATTTCAAGGTCTTTCTAAGTCGGCACATTCTCCAGCTGTGAGTTTCTTAGACATTTCTGTCCTGCCTGGCCCCTCAGCCATTCAGTCCCAAAGAAACACAGAGAAGCTTGTATCAATTATAAACTATTTATCCTACTCTCAGTATCTTTACTAACTAGCTCTTATGACTTAAATTCACAACAATTCTTGTCTATGTTTAGCCACATAGCTTCGAACCTTTTCTCAGTAAGACATTCTCATCATGCTTCCTCTGTGTCTGGCTTGTGACTGACTTTCTGCCTTTCCTCTTCCCAGAATTCTCCTTATCTTGTTGACGTGCTTGTACTTCCTGCCTGGCTACTGGACAATCAGTGTTTTATTAAACTAATACATGTGACAAATCTTTACACAGTACAAGAGCATTTTCCTACAGCATTTCCCCTCTTTTCTTTTCATAGCAATAACCTTGAATCTAATCCCCATTTTTAGCTTTTTTCCTTACCATTATCCATAACACCTAATTACCAACATGTAAGCAAAGACAAACATCAATAATTCAATTTGCGGAGTGTGGGCATAGGTAGTTATTTTTAGGTTATTTCCTGCTGATTGGGGGCACTGGCAAACTTATGTGGACACAAAGAAAATTTAGGATTATGATCAATTTCTGACTGCAGTATTCTGTGAGGTTTTGTGATCTCAGCAAACAGTCTTGAAGCTGTGCTGGAAGCAGAACTCAGAAGAAACTGCAATGGAGGTGTTTTAAAACATTGGATTATCTGGACCACTCATTCAAATTGGAGATTTTTCAAGTAGTCTTTCTCAATCAAACCTTATTTTTCTTAAGAGAGAATGAATCCACAGAGTCTCATTTCTCATGGAAACAAAAGGAAATGGTCTTCTTCAAAGTAACATATCTTTTGACTTAAACTTTGAAGTCAAGGGCATTTTCAAATTATATACATTGGATTAATCCAGTAATATTCATAATCAAATATCTTTAAGCAACTGTTGCTCCTTCCTCACTAGGCAAACAATTCAAAGACAGTACAATAGCATACAGTATCCAGATTCTCTGTGTATTTTCCATCTTTACTTGGCCTTTCTAAACTCTTATTTTTATTTTTTTATTTTTACTTTTTGTGTTGCTTTTTTTGAGACAACGTTACTCTGTGGACCTTTAGCTTTCATGGATCTCACTCTGTAGACCAGGATGGCTTCAAACTCAAAGAGATCAACCTGACTCTGCCACCCGAGTGCTATGAATAAAAGCATGCACCACCATGCCTAGCTACATTGTTTTTTTAAAAGACTTTCTCTATGCTTTTTATTTTCTTTACCAAGCCTATGTATATTTTTAAATACACTATAAACTTTTTAGGGCTTTTTCTTCCCAATCTGATTCTGTCATTACTGTATATATCTATCTGTTTTTTTTTCTTTTTTGGTTTTTCAAGGCAGGGTTTCTCTATAGCTTTGAAGCCCTTTCGTGAACATAGCTCTTTTTTATTTTATTATTATTATTATTATTATTATTATTAAAGATTTCCACCTGCTGT
>LOEQ01009771.1:50357-67522 GCA_001685075.1 Bramus lutescens | reverse complement strand
CTGCCAAGACAGGGTAAGATAGTTTTGAAAAGTTTCTTGCCTTTGAAAATGGTACGTCAGTTACCTTAGGCCTTAGCCAAAGTTGGTTGCTTCAATGCTGCAAATGTGACTTTGGGTGATTGCACAGGTAAGCGAGTTTTCTCTGTGATTTGTTGCATGTTTTGGAAGTTGTTTTATTGAACTTCCTATTTACTCAGGTAACATTATTTCCCTTCTCAGATCTTCAATGAGGTTGAAGACTATATAAATAAAGTTATTTTCCTCTCATGGCCAAGTTATTATACAAGACTTAAGCTAGTTAGAATAGGATATTTGTACTTATTGTATATAATTTCCTAGTAGGTTTAGAACTTTCTTACTTAAACAAAAGAGGGACGTGTTGTGGGATCTTCTTCTGCTCCTTCAACCAATAGCAGCTGAGATACCAGCCCATTGGGGTTTGGTCTCTCTCTCTCTTTAAAAAAGCAGCAACTGCACTCTGCTCACTCTCTGGCATCTGGCTCCACTTACAATGACTAGGTTCCTTTGCTGATTGCGCAGAGGGCTGTTGTCTGGGATGGTGATCTGTAAGTTTCCCCCTTTAAGTAAATAACTATTCTATTAATCATAATTCCTAACCAGTGTGGGATTGTTTATGGCTTACACCTTCAGGTTGGCACAAGCTTGAATTACTATGTTCTATAACTCACAAATGTATTGTTCAGCAAAAGTACCTTACATGTTCTGGAGGGTAACAAAGAACAACAATTACCTGCTTTGTTATAGCAAGTCACTATATTAAAATATCAACAGAGATGACCCAATACTAGAACTTTTTCTTTCACTTTTAACCTGTGATCTATATCATCTCATGTTGCAAAATAGTTCCGTAAAAGCAAAAATGATGCTTGTGAATTATATATTTAAAAAAAATTATTACAATGGTCATAAAGATAAACAAATGTAGCAATATTTAATTAGAAGATATACATAAAATATATTTAAAGATAAAATTTGCTATTGCATTTTAGATTTTATATCTCATACTATCTATTATAAATTAATCAAGTATAACTTAATACATTGGCATAGATCAGAAAACTAATGAGTATTAAACAGAAGATTATCTGCTATAAAGATGTATACTTTGCATTGGTATAGATCTTGGTTTACCGATACAAATTTAAGTCAATTAGTGATATTTATATTTCTGTTTTTGATTAAGGTATTGTGTTTGTGAAGCTCATTTAAAAATGTAATGTATAATAAAAATACAGTTAATAGATAGTCATCTGCAATAGAATTCTGATATACAATCTTACACCTGTTAGAATGGTTTAAACCAAAACCACATTTTATCCTGGAGAGGATGAGCAGTAAGAGGAACAATTCTCCATTGTTGTTGGGAGTGCAAAGAGGTGCAGTTGCTTTGGAAAGCAGTATGGTGGTTTCTCCGAACTAGTCCCAAGACCCAGCATTACCATTCTTGTGCATAGCCAAAGTATGCACACTTATAGCACAAGGACATTTACTCAACTTTGTTCACAGCAGCATTATTCATAATAGCCAGAAACTGGAAACAGCCCAGACACCACTCAACTGAAATATGGATGAAGAAAATGTGTTACATTTACCCAATGGAGTACTACTTAACTGAAAAAAAAAACCAATGACATCTTGAAACTTGCTTGCAAATGGATGTAATTAGAAAAAAATTCTTAGTGGGGTAACCCAGACCCAGAAAGACAAACATAGCATGTGTTCACTCATAAGTGAATATTAGACATAAAGCAAAGGATAACTATCCTATATAGTCTTCAACTCCATAGAAGTCAGGAAACAAACAGGATCCTAATAGAGTCATACATAGATCCTCCTGGGATGGGGAAATCAATTTGTTCTCCTAGGAAATCAGGAGTGTGGGGTGTAGGAGTGAGGGTGGAAGGAGAATAAGGAGAGGAGAATGGGAGAGAGGAGGAGAACATGAGGGATTAGGAATGTGGAGTTTGGGGAAGGACAGAGGGAGAGTAACAAAGGATATATCTTGATAGAGGGAATCATTATGGAGTTAGCTAGAAACCTTATGCTAGGACAATTCTCAGGAATCCGCAAGGATGGCTCCAGCAGTAGTAGAGAGGATGTCTGAATTGACCTTGCCTTGTAATCAGATTGAAGACGACCTTTATTGTCATCATAGAACCTTCATATAGTAACTGAGAGAAGCAATTGCATAGATCCACAGCTAAGCTCCTGGAATTCAGTCATAGAGAGGGAAAGACAATAATGTGAGCACAAGTGTCAAGACTGTAATAAGGGAAAACCATAGAAACAGCTGACCCAAGCTTGTGGGAGCTTACTGACTCTCTATTGACAGCTGGGGAACCTCGTAGGCAAAATGTAGGCCCCATGAATGTGGTCGACAGTTGTGTGACTTGGGCAGTTTGACTGTGGAAACAGAATTTATTCCTAGTGCATGGATTGGTTTTCTGGAACACATTCCTTATGGAGGGATACCTTGTTCAGCCTAGAAATAGGTAGGGAGGAGGGCCTTGGTCTTCTTGCCTCAAGTGATGTGACAGACTTTGATAACTCAAGATGGAATGGTCACCATGCACTCAAGATTACTTACCCCACTCCAGGAGCAGAGGGTATTTTTTTTATGCCAAACATGTTTTTTTTTTGCAGCTACACACCTCAAATGGGGGCAGAGATATCATAACTCAGTGCTGCGGTACCCAAACATATTTATCTTTTTGGGTCTGGGTTATCTCACTCCATAAAGAATTTTCTATTTCCATCCATTTGCATGCAAAATTAAAGATGTCATTGATTTTTACTGCTGAGTAGAATTCTAAAGTGTATATGTGACACACCTTCTTTATCCATTCTTCTATTGAGGGGCACCTAGATTGTTTCCAGGTGCTGGCTATTACAAATATTTATCCACCTGGATATTGGAAGTAGACAAGATTTCCAGGCAAAAGTTGGGAGCATGGGGTGGGTTGGGGGTAAGGGGAGATGGAGAGAGAGAAGGGAGAAGGGTAGGATTGAGAGAGCTTGGGGGAATGGAATCGTTGAGATGGAGGAAGGATGGATATGGGAGCAGGGAAGAAGATATCTTAATTAAGGAAGCCATTTTAGGGTTGGCAAGAGACTTGGATCTAGAGGGGTTCACAGGTGTCCAAGGACATGTCCCCAGCTAGGTCCTTGGGCAGCAGACGAGAGTGTCTGAACAGATCTTGTCCCATAGTCACACTGATGAATATCTTGCATATCACCATAGAACCTTCATCCGGGGATGGATGGAGATAGAGACAGAGACCCACAGTGGAGCACTGGAGTGAGTTCCAAAGGTTCAGATGAAGAGGAGAAGGAGGGAGAACATGAGCAAGGAAGTCAGGACTGCGAGGGGTGTGTCCACCCACGGAGGCGGTGGGATGGATCTAATGGGAACTCACCAAATCCAGCTGGACTGGGACTGAACAAGCATGTGATCAAACTGGACACTTTGAATGTGGCTGACAATGATGGCTGACTGAGAAACCAATGATAAAGGCACTAGGTTATGATTCTACTGCATGATCTGGCTTTGTGGGAGCCTAGTCTGTTTGTATGCACCCCTTCCCAGGCCAGGATGGAGGAGGGTGGGCCTTGGACTTCCCACAGGGCAGGGCACCCTGACTTCTCTTAGGACTAGAGAAGGAAGGGGGAGGGGAAAGGGGGAGGGGAAGGAAATGGGAGGAGGTGGAAATTTTTAATAAATATATAAATTAAAAAGAAAGAAGTCACAGCTTGCTTGGTTTTGCAGATATCTATTGGGTCTACAATCAGGATAACATGGCAACTTTGCCTTTATTTTCATGCTCACATTTTGGGTAAGAGTGCTATTCAGCTTTATACATATAAGTTACTTAGGTCAGTTATTCTTAATATTGAGGACTTTACATTTGCATGAGGAAAATTATTAGGTTTGTCACATTTTTAGAAGTCATAAAGAACATTTTATCCATAAAAATATTCTTCTTCACAGGACAGATCAGACTCCCAAAATTCAGCAGTGGCTGGCCTAAGCCTGAAAGGACACATAGTCTTTATCCTAACTAGCTGACTGTTATCTGATTATTCTCACTGATTCTTTCTCCAAGTCCTTTATCCTTGCTGTCACCTTGGGTTCCAGGAATAAGAGATCCTTTTGATAAATACCTTGTGACAAGCATCAAGACTACTCTCAGGAAGTAGGACCATTTACCCTGAGAGGCAAAGGAATGGCCAATCATGAAGTAATAATAAATGACATTATAGTCTGAGCAAGAATGCCTGAGTGAGCATCATTTTTTGCCTATCTTGATCTTGCTCCTTTCCTGTACAATCCTGAAGTTCTTGTAAGTTCCGAAAAGGTAGAATTTAGTATATCTTTTTATAGTAACTTTATTAAGAATGAATTCATGTCCCACATTCATCAAAACACACACTCTCTTTGGAGTGTGTGGCCGTACTTTCTCCTTTGTGACCCCAGATAGCTCCTTTGCCTAGGCCTGTGTTAGTATTACCTGATGGTAACAAGCCTGTAACATTATGCTCTGGGACACATTTAAATCATTTTATGATCCAAGTCATAAAAGTACTTTAAGATAGGATATGATAAAATAAGACAATACTGAATGATTATTGTTAAATGGAAGCCATGGCATCATAGTTTTATTATGTAATTCTCATATTATCATACATTAATTTAGCAATTTTTAAAAGCAGAAAAGATTATAATTTAAGCTACGTAGCACTATCAAAAATAATTGAGTAGCTTGAAACATGGCCCAGATGTTAAGAGCATTGAGTATTCTTCCAGAAAATCAGAGTTCTATGTCCAGAGCACTTGTCATGTTCAAAAATATCACTAACTCCAGTTGTAGGGGATCTGATGCTCTATTCAGGTATCTGTAGCATCATGCCTTCATGTGGTAGGACATATATAGACATCCATACAAAACACTCATAAATACACAAAAATCATAATCTTAAAAAGAAAAATCACCTTCAATAAAGAAATATTGACATAAAGGATTTACTGTGGAAAAGGAAAATTGTATGACCAAAAGATATGTAATAATTTGACAAATATTTGAAATATATATATTTAATGAAGCCCCCTTTGTAAAAATTATAATAAAGCAACACTAACAGCAGTTAAGATGTAATGAGCTGAAATAACACATACATTATTTAGCAGAGTCTTACATTATCACAGCACTAACTTCACTCCCAGAAGAAATTTCAATCAACAAACTGACATATTTAAAACTGTCATCAGTTACTTAGTGTCATCAGTGTTAACATAATGGCTTACTCTCACAAATAGCTTGCCAGAAGAGTAAAATTTAAAATTAATTGTAGAGCTCATAAATTCTTTTGATATTAAGCCATAGTTATGACAGATTAGTTTTATTAGCTACCTTAAGTAATTTATCCCTTTAACATAACTGTTAATGAAATGCAAATACACCTTGTTAGGTTCTAGACATTTAATCTTAATGAAACATCAGTATATATAAATTTGTTGGTGGATAGTTCAAGTGGAAGAAACTGAACTATGTGATAAGTTTTTACTCATTTATATAACTTTTTGGAGCCTACCCTGACTGTGAACAGACACCATGACCCTGCAACCCTTATAATGGAAAAATACTTAATTAGGGTGCCTTACATTTTCAGAGCTTTAGTCCTTTACCATCATGGTGTGCCATGATGACATGCAGGCAGACATGGTTCTGGAAAAGAAGTTGAGATTCCTTCATCTTGAACCTTAGTAAACAGGAAGTAGTTTGAGTGTCACAATGAGAAAATATTGAGCAAAGAAGATATCAAATTCCAAGTGATATACTTCTACCAACAAGGGCACACATACTGCAACAAAGTAACAACTCCTAATAGTGTCACTCAATTTGAGGTTATGGGGGCTAATTATATTTAAATTACCACCCCAACTGAAAATTCTATAACACTACTCTTGTACTTAGGGTCAGGCTCTATTGAAGCAAAGATTATTAGAGCAAGAGCCATCCACCTAAAGCAGTCTACAGATTCAATGCAATTCCCTTCAAAATTCAAACACAATTCTTTACAGACTATTAAAGGACAATATTTGGCTTCATACTGAATACAAAATATTTGGGATAGCTAAAACAAGCTTGTGCTATAAAATAACCTTCAGTGTTATTATCTTCCCTGATTTCAAGCTGTATTAAAAAGGTAAATTAATAAAAACACATACTGCTGGCCAGCGGTGGTGCATGCCTTTAATCTCCGAACTTGGGGGGCAGAAACTTGCAGATTCCTATGAGTTCAAGGCTGCCTGGTCTACAAGAGCTAGTTCCAAGACAGCCAGGGCTGTTACACAGAGAAACCCTGCCTCAAAAACTAAAATAAATAAAAAAACCCAACATACTATTGACTTAAAAACAGGCACAATGATTAATGGAATTGAATCAAAGGCTCAGACCAAAAACCACACATATATGAATACCTGATTTTTGAAAAAAAAAGAAATTTTTCTCCTATAATTGGATGTCTGCATGTAAGAAAATGCAAGTGCATCCATATTCATCACCTTTCATATAACTCAAACCCAGCTGGACCAAAGACCTTAACATAAAACCAGATGCACTGAACTTTATAGAAGATAAAGTATGGATATTCTTGAATACATTGGAACAGTTAGGTATATACTCAAATGAAGCTCCATCCTACCACAAGAACACTTACCCAACTAAGTTCACTGTGGCTTTATTCAGCCAGAAACTGGAAACAACCTATATGTCTTCAACCAAGGATAAAGAAACTGTGGTACATTTACATAGTGGAATTTACTTGTCTATTTTCAAAATGATACCATCTAATTTTAAGGCAAATGGATATAAATAGGGCAAATCATCTTGAGGGAGGCAACCTAGATACAGAAAGACAAACGTGATATGTACTCACTTAAATGTATATTTGTTAATATTTTAAAGATAATAACACTAGAATCCAGACCCAGAGAGACTTAGTAACAAGGATGATTCTGTGAGGCAGGTGCATCTATGAGAAGGAGTTATAGAAGAGATTATGTTGGTATACCAGGAACAGGTGGGAATGGGATTGGGAGAGTTTAGGTGGGGAAAGAAGTTCCTGAGAGAGAGTTTGGGGAAAGATAACTGGAATTCTGGGCATTTGGAGGCAATGAGGAAACCTGGTTCAGTGGAACTTCCTGAACAACCTATGAGATTGATCTTATGGAGGACTCCAGTACTGGAGGTTAGAGAGCCTGAAGAGGCCATTTTCTGCAACTAGGCTAGGCTCCCAGCTGTAGGACGGGGCACAAATCCAGCCACAAATCCTCATCTTAAAACCTATCCTGCCTACAGTATGTGCTGGGGCAATGGTGATTCTGAGTTTGTGGAAGTGACCACCAAGAACTGATCTAACTTGATGTTCATGCCAAGAGAGGTAACCCATGCCCAATACTGCATGGATTGCCAGTAATTGGAACCTAGATGCCAACAGTTCTAGAACAGAAACAAACATAACTGACCAAAAAAAATTATTTCAAATGATATTCTGCTGTACTCATACATCGGTGCCTAGCCTAATCATTATCATAGGGACTTCCTTCAACAGCTGATGGAAGCAGGTACAGAAATCCACAACCAAATATTAGGTGTAACTCAGGAAACCCCACAGAAGAGGGCAAAGAACAATTGTAGAAGCCAGAGAAATCTAGGACAAAAAGAGAACATGGCCTAAGAATCACCTAAGGGCAGGGCTCCTAGGGAGTCACAGATACTGAAGAGGCATCCATGGAGCCTGATGGATCTCTGCTAGGTACTGCATATATTCTATGATTGTTATCTTGCTGTTTGGGGGGACTCTTAACAATGGGTGTGAGCGTATCTGTGAGTGTCTGTGCCTAATTTTCTTGTGTCTCGTGCTGTATTTAGTGCGCTCAGTTATAGTCCCAGGAGACGTGCTCTTTTCTCGGGTGCTAACGGGGTGAGATGTTTGGAAGATGTGGAGAGGTGAGAGCATTAAGTCTGGGGAGAGAAGATGGAGGGGAAACTCAGAGTAGTGGAGGGAGGACAATCTGTGACCAGGATGCACTGTATGAGAGAAGAATAAACGCAAATGTTTTAAAAACTCATAATTAACAAACAACAGTATGTAGTTACAATAATAAAATGAAAAAATTAAATTGATAAACTCTAAATTCAGTGTGCTGAAAGTCAAATTTTTAAAAAGTGTACAGTTATTTTATAACAGAATTTTTATTTCACTAACTTTTGCAAAAAAAATACAGGATGTTTAAATCCACATGCACATACAAATTTACCATCACTACATAGGCCTTACCCATATGTGCATGTATACATATTCATAGTAATATATATATGCTTATATGACTATGTAGACTTGCACAAACATGTAATATGATTCAGTTTTGCAAATCACTTCCCAAATATTCAATATCACAATATAATAGTGGTCAAATTTTTTCTTCATGAAAGACAAAGAAATTATGAGGTCTGCAGAAGTTTAAAGAGTTGGGATTCACATCCTCCTTGTATGAGATTGTGCCACAATTAACATTCATCTGAATGAAGTCATTTAATGGATATGTCACAGATTATCTCCATGATTAAAATAGTATGATTTTGAAAGCTATGTCCATTATCAAAACCATTTATTTCTAGTTTGGATAGAAAGGCAATGCAAGGTCTCTATTGTGTTTGTTTGTGCTATATAAACAAATCACATGTCATGTGCCATGTGAAATGATAACTATTTTAAAACTAAATTGATTTTATTTTGATATATGAATTCTCAAACTCCTACTTGTAATAACAATGCTCACCGAATCATAAATATATTTTCCTATTGCCAATAAAAAAGTCAAAATAGTGAATATAGTATCTCAGGAGTCATTTATAAATAATACAGCAATAGCTTTTTCAGGTCACACTTGGGAAAGGTGAATGCCTCATGGACCTAAATAATAAATTCCTCAAAAGGAGTTTAAAGGCTTAAGTTATAATCTCTCATTCTCATCTACTGTGTGCTCAGCCACACAACTCAATAACATTGACAAACCTAATTTTCTAAAAAGCTTGAGGCTGTTTGTTGATACAACAATAACAAGAAAATTTGCCAGGGGATACCTGAGTCCAGTGACTCCTCTATCATTGAAACAAGGCAGAAGACAAAATGGATAGTCTCTTCTGCACCTTTTTTCCTTAATAGTGTTTTTACTGAGGGTAAATATAACTTAGGATCTTTTATTGACTTACTAGCTCTTATATTAAAATGAAAACAATGATTTCAGTCAAGCATTGAAGTAATTAAAGGGAAGTTAAAATGCATGAAGGTGATTGAATCACGACATTAAAGTGTAGATGAGTTTTAAGTCATAATGAATGCTATGAGGTGGAAATTTCATGTTACATCTGAAATCATTTAAAGGTGGCCTAAGGTCATGTACCTAGTATCACAGCTTGAAATATAAGGGGAAGTAAATTGTCTTTAGAAACTATGAGAATAATTCTTTATAATATAATTGTGGTAGAAAAGTTAATGTAATTTTATAGAGGATCCAAATTTTGTTATGATGAATATTGTATTATGATAATTATTTTGGTTGCAGCATAGACACACAAAGTATATACCTATCATGTTTTCTTCTAAGGAATATTTATACATTGTATTAACTAACTAGTCAATTGAAAATATTGTGTTCAAAGTCCATTTTAATGTTCAATGACTACAAAAAGAAGCATTACATCAGAGCTAAAATATTTCTGACATAAGGTATGTTTAACATTCAATGAAAAAGTTAATAAAACTTTTTAATATAGGAAAAGTGATATTTTCTTGCAGGTTAAATTATAACAAACTTTTCCTTGAAAATGTGATTTGCTTTTTTTGTTTGTTTGTTTGTTTCTGGTTTTTTGAGACAAGTTTTCTCTGTAACTTTGGAACCTGTCCTGGAACTAGCTCTTGTAGACCAGGCTGGCCTTGAACTGGCAAAGATCCTCCAGCCTCTGCCTCTTGAGTGCTGGTATTAAAGGCACCACAACCCGGCTGTTTCTTTTTTTCTTCTCGAAGCAATGGAATTGCATAAATATTTATTAAAATAGTAGAATTCATTGAAGAAGTGCTGAACTAACGTCATGTGGGAATCAGAGTGTCTTTGAAAACAAGATAGAAATACTTAATGAAGGAGTGAAAATATATATTATAATTATTTGCAGTAAAAAAGCTGAAGCTGTATTATTATCAAAGTTGATGTGGAGCATTTCCAATGGTGATAAGCATTTTGAAGAAACAAAGATATCTGATGCTATAGGTGGGTGTGATTTGAGACTAAAGACTCAATGTTTAAGAGCACTGGCTCTTCCTCTAGATGATGTGCATTTGATTTCCAGCAACTGAATATCCATTCACATCTCTCTGCCACTCCAGTTAATGGAAATATGAAGTTGTCTTCTTGCCTTCATGGGGAGCAGGCATACACACAATACCAAGACAAACATGACAGACACATGTTCATACCTATTTTATAATTAAATTAATAGATTATTAAAAGCAATTTAAAGGAGATTAATGAGCCCAAGTCTGTTCTAAAACACAAAACAAGATCCTGTCTTATACAAACAAATATGTAAACAAATTAAAGCTAAACATGAATTTCATCTCATGAAAAGTAATGAGAATATAAAGTTGCAAGAAATGTGAGCCATATTGATATCTGGAAAATAATATTTTAGACAGAAATTTCACAATTGGAGATTTTTGAAATTTTGGAGAGAGTTACTTATATTTGTTTCACATATGTTTTGCAACCATATTTCCTTAAGGAGAAGAAATCAATATGCATACATTTACATTTCAGGTACATGGCACATTTTTTTTCTGGAATTTGGTTCAATTATTTATTAGTATCTAAACTTAATGCTTTAGAAAATAAAATGTTAATTCTTCAACTAATAGGTCACAACTTACTTTAAGTTTATATTCACAAATATTTTTATTGTCTTTGAAAACCATTATAAAATTCTACTTATTAATTTAACAATATAATGCAAGATAATATTCAATATTTAATGATGCAGTCATTCACATATATTCTATACTTACTTCCTCATGAATGGTAGGAAAATAATTTAACTGGGTTGGATCTTGGTCCATAATTTTATTGTATAATAGATCACATTTCCCCCATAGAGATTATAGAGAACTTAAAGATGCTATTATATTTCATATAGAGCTGTTTTCTCATAACCGTACATTAATCAATAGCATCTTGTAAATACTTAATATTTTAATGAAATAAATTCAGCTATAAATCAATTGATATGCTAATTTATCTAAAATAACATCTAATTTACATACTTAAAGCTTATTTTGTGAAAGCTATACACTATTGTTAAAACAGCATGACAGGGTTCTTACATCTACTTCACTCCAAAATGGAGATTCTGCCTCCTGAATCCTCAGTATGAGACTGTCTGAGAGCTGTCACATCCCACCTTGTGATTCTCTCTAGGGCTGGGATTAAACGCATGCATCACTACTGACCAATTTCTATGGCAAACCAGAGTGGCTACTGAGTTAAAGGTGTGTGGTACCTTTGCATGGTCTGTAAGGCTGACCAATGGGGCTGATTTACTCTCTTATCTTCAGGCAAGCTTTGTCTATTAGAATTAAAATTAAATATCACTACAATGGGAGAAAGCAAAAAATATCACTGCTATAGCTATTAAGTACTAAAGAAGACAATTCTGATATGAGATTCACTATATTATCATAATACTATTGTGGGGTACAGTCTACCTATCTTTCCAACATTCCGCTTTTAAAGTCAAAAGAATAAATCAATTCTGGAATAAGTTACAATATAGGAAACTTTGTAAATAACTTTAGGCAAAATATATTTTGTGAGCTAATGTCATAAAATGTATTATCTTTAATCCTGTCATTGTGTTTATTGATTTTCACACATCAATCCACGCATTTCACAATTGGTAAAAAGTGATAAACAGAAGTAACTTGGGTTTTTATAAGAAGGTAGTGGTATTTTACAACCATAGGCTTCAAATAAGGACTGAAAAGTATTATCCATTATGAGTACATTGTACAGTACAACTCTGGGTCATTTACAAGATAAAAGATGGGCCACAACCACAACCCATGTTTAGTATAGCTTCCACTCACTCTTTACTTGGCATCAGATTTTTTCATGTTTTCATGTAAAATCAATGAGTTTTTAGGGATCTCAATGCCTCACACTTGTATATGCTGACATTACATGTTCAAAAGCATCAAAAGACATGTACCTTGAAGATCATACAGAAAACTTAAATGAGATACTTATCAAAGAGATTCTAAAATACAAAATATGTTTTCCCTCTACATGAACCCGGGACTATTAGGTATCAATATTGATTGTAAAATTAAAAGCAATTATGTGCATAAATTCCATAATTTTTTTTGAGTTTTGTTTGATTCTACATCCCAAAGAACACCATGTGTTTTAAAAATGTTATTTTTCTCAAGTGTTGTGATTTTGTCTTGTTAAATTTTGGACTGATTTGCTATTTCCTGAAATGAGTTATTCCCATCAACTGGAATTTCTTTGTGTGTTAGGATACTTTCTAGTCCCTTAGGTAATGCAATATCTAGAAGTATGAGAGAATGTTTTGAAACTTGTAGACCAACTAAGAAATTTAGGTGATGTGAAAAGGAGAGCAAAATGACTCTCCACTATGCTCACTGCCCAGTATGTATGCCCTGTATAGTCACAGAGGGACCTATTAGCAGAAATACAGCCTTTCTTGGAGCTTCTCCTAGTGTCCAGTAGTTAGTTAGGATGCTGAAAGGCAATAAAGTTATTTATCTTTTTAACCGTATTCTGTTCCTGTGGTGTCTAATGCTAACATTTCTCAGGGAAACTACATACACTTTTCTTTTAGTTATTAGCGAAATGATCTGCTGCAAGCTACGTAGACTGTTCATCACACTTGAAGTTTTCCTTTGTGGGTGATATGGATTCATGTTTATATGGGGTATAGCTTATAGTATGTTTGTGGATCAAAGTCCCCTCTCGCTGAACTACAGCACAAAGTATTCAGTGTTAGGTTATACAACCACAAATGAAAAAAAAAATCCCTATTAACAAAAAAGCTCTGTTTCTATGGCCTTAAGTTTATTTCTTCCTCAAAAGAAATTTAAGAAATCTATACCAATAATTTACTCTGCTCAGTAACTAATTTCCATACCAAAGATTGAAGCAAATGTGCTATATTTGATAATATGTTCTCTACCATTCCCAGGTTTTACTGATCAAATTTTGAACATTTTCATTTTTCTAAATAAATCTCTTAAGAAAAAAATAGCAAACTATCCCATTGAATCAACATATAACAGTGTAATACTCAGACCACATTAGACTGAATAAAGAATTACATTTTTTTATAAGAATACCTGCAGATCCATATTTATCACCTTGAACAAAACTCAAGTCCAAGATATGTATAAATATACATAGGTAAAAATCTCTTTTCAAAAACCTATAGCAATCAAAATCATTGTAAGCAATTTTACCATATTATATTATCACATCAATGCCTAGAATATGGATCAACAGTTAAGAGCACCTAATATTCCTACAGAAGACCCAGATTTGGTGTCTAAGCACCCATGTGGTTCACAAACAGTTGACTTTCAAGTTCCATGTTATCTAAATCCTTTGCATGGTCTCCTCTGGAACCTGGCCTATGTATGACTGTATACATACATATATACACACATACACTTTATACATATATAAAATATGCATATGTGCACATATATGCAATTTGAATAATGGTATTGTTAAAAAGAAATTTTAGTAACAAAGAACAGCCCCTTACTTTTTTCTTCTTATAATGGAAATAAAGAATTTTGTTCTTTGGGGGGGGTATAGGATAATTACAAGCATTGTCCTGCATGTACTATTACATTTGTGAAAAAAATCACTTGATTTTTGCTTATATTATTAAACATTTGTAAAATTTTATTGCTAGGATTCACATAACATAAAAATTTCACTATTAAATGACTGCTCTATTACTTGTTACAGATAATGTGTCGCATATAATACATGTAATATTATCATATTACTCAATGTCACCTTTTCCTTATTTTAAGAAAACAGTCTATACTTCCATCAAACACCTAGAGGTTCGAAGGTAAGAAAAAAAGCACAGTTCCTGTTAAGTCAAATGAAGGTTGCTTCTTGATTTTCACATCTCTCTCTCTTAATCTCACTTTGTTCCTAAAATCACCATGCTGATATATTTTCTTTTTTTCTGATTTTCAAGAGGATTTTAAAAATAGGAAGACTGGGATTGATAAAGTAAACATAGGCAAAGGAAATGAAAAAAAAAACTAACCTCTGGGGAATCCAATTATTTTCACTGTGGGATAACCTTTTGCATTCATGTGTAGACCATTCAAAACAGTGTTTTATACTGCACAGTGCAAAATAAGTGCTTTTAATTTTTTCAGTTTTATGACACAGTGAAAATAAAGAGACCATATGGCCTCTAATAAAGTTTATTTTTCAAATTCTTCAGAATAAACTAGCCCTGGGAAATGTTTTCTGCTTTGTGATAACTACATTTTTCTTTTTACTGAATCTTCTACTGTAAGTGGAATTCTATTGTATGCTACTTGATCCTAAATAATTTATAATTTGCCACAGGGATTTATAAGAAATAGGAACAAATACTATTTTTTATACTTTTTAGTTCATACCATTACAAGTTTTGTTCAGTGAGAAAACCTAACTACTTTAAAAACACAAGTATGTATACACTCTAGAAATCTACATATCTGATTAACATACAGTAACAACTAGAGCATTAAATATGAAGTTTCAAAAGGAAAACAAGACACCCACTATTATAATCTCACCATTAGATATTTAAAAAATTAACTTTTCAAATTATGTTACAATCACAAAATATGTGTTTGTGACTTGATACAAGATAATTGAGACACATGTGACAATAAATATTTTCTACATGTTAATTGAGGTCACTTTACATGTATTTAGATATGTAACTTTTTTTCAATTGTAGCCATTTAAAGTTTTCAGAAATCTGTAGAACATTCCAGGATTATTGCCTTTTGGGAGTAGTCTTATTTTAGACTTGTCATTTCTGTCTTTCATCTATAGTTACACTTATGATCTTTCCACTCAAGATGATGTTAAATTATGAGTTGAGAGAGAGAGAGAGAGAGAGAGAGAGAGAGAGAGAGAGAGAGAGAATGTGTGTCTGTCTTTCTGTCTGTCTTTCTCTGTTTTATCTTTCCTTCCCCAATCTTTCTCTTTCTCTTTATGTCTCTCTCCCTCCTCTATTTTCATACAGAACAGTACCGTAGTATACGATGCCCACTAAGTTTACTAAAAAAGGAATATATATATATATTAATATTAAAATATCTTCAGAGTATTTCTTTGCAATCTTTGATAGTTATTTTTGATAGATACTTTAGATTAAGTGTATGTGTCAGTAACTGAACTTCCCAAACCCAGGACAATAAGAAAATAATGCAGACTGCAAGTAACATCCAAGGTCTAATAGAGTCATTAACTCCATATGTTAAAACACAAATCTTGAATACACTAAGTCCCCAGAAGAGTAATCAAATTTCCTAAATGTGCTCCAAATGAAAAAGCTACTGAATCTAGAAGAAGAGTCATTGTTTTTAGTAGCTCTTAAAGAAACAATAAGAAAAGTGATGCCAATTAACTCAAAAAATTCATTGTGATGTCAAATAAGATAACTAAAAAACTTCAGTAAAATTTCCACTGAAAATGAATTATTTGGGTGTCAAAAATATTTAAAAGTTGATGAGTTAATGATTAAGTTTTATTTTTGTGAGAAATTCTAATATACATGGAGATTGCAAAATCGCATGTGTAATGCTGTATTTGAAAGCTGGCATCACCATATACTAATGGGAAAATAGAAGAGAATTATGTACAAGCTGTGTCTCTATCTCATGAATTGCCAACTTTGTACATATACAACAATTTACATGGTCATTGTAAGGATGAAGTGATGTAAGCAATGCTTGTAGCAATGTATTTCCAATTCATAGCTTAGGTATGTGTGCACTTAGTGTTGAAACATTTTTCAAAGCTTCACTAATGTTAGCACTCTTAGAATTTGAGGATGATACTGAGAATGTATGAATTCATTTGTCTCTGATAACAGTTAGAACCCTGGATTTTTCAAAGATTCTCTTTGCATTGTTTATATTTTGGTAGATACTTTGAACATTAATGGTATATATTTAAATGATCTTTCTGTCATAGGTTTATTTTCTGTGTATTGTATATTAGTAGATCCCCTATTTTAAATTGCAAAATTGTCTTTTGTTGAAAAGGTACAGTGAATTTAGTTTAATCAAATTAGTAATTTTTTAAAATATTTCTACTTACTGTCTCAGACACAAGTCTCAAAAATCTTCATCTTATGATAGAAAATTTTCTCCTATGATATTTATAGAAATATTTCAATTTTCACTTTTCTTTATAGTTGTGATTGGACTTAGTATGGGTTATGCTTTGAGAATGAAGATCTATGTTATTTTCCTTCAGTCAATTTGGCAAATGGATTTTCATTACCCATGGAAGTTTTCTAAAGTTTTCGAAAATAGGAATTGTTTAAAAAATCTACCTGTCATATACAAGAAAGTTGTGTTTTGTGTATTTGATGGTAGACTGATATGTACATATGGACAGGAAATGTATCTTTCGATTTATTTTTTTCATTGTCCATTAGTGGGAATAGATAATATGGTGCTGTGCATGCATCTGTGTGATTAACCCTAGGTTACACTTTTAGGACTCCTTTCACTTTTAGTTTGATTAGAAAGTTCATTGAGTGGACTATTCCAGTCTTTTTTTTATTAAAAATTTCCACCTCCTCCCCTCCTCCCATATCCCTCCCCTCCCCCCTCCTTCTCCAATCCTAAGAGAAGTCAGAGTTCCCTGACCTGGGGAAGTCCAAGGTCCTCCCCCTCCATCCAGGTATAGGAAGGTGAGCGTCCAGACAGACTAGACTCCCGCAAAGCCAGTACATGCAGTAGAATCAAAACCCAGTGCC
>LOEQ01009771.1:5738-37479 GCA_001685075.1 Bramus lutescens | reverse complement strand
GGCAGTTTCTTTATTAACCAATGAAAGTAACACATAGACAGATGACCCTCCTACATCAATTTCCTGTAATTATTTTTGCATTCCAAATGAGGCACACATATCAAAGATTCAAAGCTAAATATGTGAGGAGATATGCAAAATGTGTATTTCTGTTTCTGGGTTACCTCAGTCACAATCATTATTTCCAGCTCTATCTACTGACTTTTAAGATATGGCATCTCTATCAGTGGCTCTCAACTTTCCTACTGCTGCAAACCTTTAATACAGCTCCTCACGTTGTGGTGACCCCCCAATCATAAAATTATTCTTTCTCTTCTTCATAATTGTAATTTTTCTGCTGAGCAGTATTTTAGTTCCTAAGACTACCAGAAATATGTGTTTCTTGAGGGTCGAGACCCAAAGTTGAAAACTGCTATCTTAGGGAGTACACATAAATGTGGTATAGTTGGATGCTGGAACACAGTGAATTTAATCTAGTATTGACTTGGAAGTTTCAGCCCTTTTGGCTGCCTTTTATAGTACGGGAAGTTCCTATGCATCCTACCAGAAGAGAATGCAGTCATCAATCACATCCAACTGTGAACACTCTAACTTACAATAATGACCCACTGGTAAAATTGTGACATCAACATCCCAGCATTAACCAACTACTTCCAGATTTAAGTCCAGCACCAGAAAAGACAACAAATACCAGGCAACATTTTCAAGTCGAAAACCTGTGGTAAGACTTGTGTAAGGCGCTAAGAAATTACTACTTAGCCTAACAATTTTAAGGAGATTCCTAATGACTCATAACACACATATAGGTCAATGAGCATCTTAAACATATCTCATTGTAGGAGCCAACTGCTTGGCTCTCAATGAAAGATCATTCAGAAAACCTATTTTATCCCTGACTTTTTGTGTTTGTTTTTGTTCCTATAAGGATTTAGAGTATTCTGAGGAGTTTAAACTTCATCATCAGTTATTTTGTCTTCTGATACTATGTAAATAATAGAAGCACCTGGTGATACTTTCTCTTTAGAGAATATAAATCATCTTTAGAAGCCAGTAATATTTAATATGTAAAAAATATCTACTTTAGATAAATATAACCCTTAAATTTGTAAAGACAAATATAATTCATAGTGTTTCAAACAGAAAGTAACTAATAATGAATTGTCATGAAAATTTTATTAAAGTGTGACTATGATTCAAATCCTGTCTGATTCCGAAGATATGGAATAAATAATGCATATGTTAGACAGACAATTTGATTTTAATATTATCTCTGTATGATTTCTGTTTATAAAATTTCTGGTTTGTAATTATCATAGTTATTTCTATACAACATTCAATTTAAAGTATGAAACAGAGAATTTTTTTAAAAGGAGTGTAAAGATGTAATGCAACATACAAGTTTTAAAATGGAATATAAATGAAGAAATACACCTTTAGGAGAAAGTAGCAAATGAAACTTTGATTATGTAAATTTTGCTTTGAACTCCATATTAATATTATTTTAGTTAAAAAAGCATAGTTATTTTAAACTTGGTCCAAAAAATTGCAGATGTTTTTAGAGAGCAAATAATTGAGTGTTCAAAATCAGTTTGCTTGCTAAGAATTCCTTGTATCATGGTCAAATATTGGGCTGCAGCTGGCTTATAGAGATCTTTGTAGCTTTTGAATTGATTTGTAAATTCATAACACCTTAAAAATCATAAAACAAAATTATTGTTTAGGTCCAGTGAGACTGCTCAACAGGAATAAAGGACATACTTGTTGCCAAGCTTGAGGACCTGCATTCAATACCTAACATTCTCAATGTATAATAGGATAGTCCACTCTAAGAGTTGTTCTATGAACTTCATGTGTTTGCCATGTAATATATGCCTCACATATATATACAAGCATTACATGAACAAATTATAAAGTAGAATTGAAATTTATTTATAAGGTACTATGAAAAGAAATTTAGAAGTATTATCACCACATTAGAATTCATAACACTTAGTTATTAAATTTACTTACTATTTTATGATATGTACATAATTAAAGACAAAGAAATTAATTTAAAACATGTTTTAGTATATTGATATTCATTTCTCTCACCTCTAATATGACTTTTATTTTTCTAGGAGAATATTTTTAAAATTATGAAGATACTGTTTGTAAAAATGAATAATTTTACTTAATTATTCACTTCAATTAAAAGTCGCATACAAAAATGATCTGTTGGATTTAGTTGGATTTTTCTCAGTGATGCTTTAGGTGTCTATGGCTGGTGATTCCCTATTTTTGGTAAAGCCTTTTCCTTTTAGGACAATTGAAGTATAGTGAATAATTTCCTTCTATTTTTTTCACATTAAAGTCTAAGGTTTTCTTGCATGATTTAAAAAGCCACCAAACTTTATAAACATAAGAATTACTTCCACATTAAAGGGCTGAACACAGCAGGGCAGTACTGGAGGCCCAGGGAATGACTCAGACATTGAATTGAAATGGAATACTCCCCCCAGGTGATTTAGAAAATGTCATAATCTTTTCAATATGATGAACTGAACAGGCTTACCGAGATCAAGGTAAAAGCCAGTGTGGAGGCTAAAAGGTACAATCATCACAATTTGAACTTTTAATCTGAAAGACCTTCAATTTCCTCTCCCATTGGCTTTCAGAGGCGGCTTAACTACAGGATTCACCTAATTCCAGATCAACTATTTGAGGGCATCTTAAAAGCATTATAAAGCATTAGGGATCATGCAAGAAGTTAAGAGATTTAGACATTCAAAGTCTCCTGGTGCTGACATCACAGATTCTAACTTATAAGTTTTTTCATGCTTACAATATAAGGAAAGGTCCTTTAAGGTTATAACCAATAAATACTCAGATGATAAAGCAAGTTAGTTTTACAGGGTTTATTGTGTGTAAAAAGAACTGAGAAGGTATATGTAGGGAATTATAGCGAATTGTTGTAATATTGGTTACCACAGTGTACAACTATTGTAAAGCTGGCCACCACTATTTCCTTGGAACCAAAAACTTCGAAATGTAAATGATACAGTGAAAAGCAGTGACTTTTCAACAGACCTCGATAAAGGATTTCATGCATGAGTTAGAAACCCAACAGGGAGTCGTGATTGACAGAGATGTGTCTCTGCCTTTACCAAACGGAAATGAGCCTACTCTCAAGCACAGAACGTGCATACAATGATAGAAAGCAACTTTACTAAGCTGTCAGAGAGACGGGGTATTATGTTGAATGATGAACTAGGGACAAACCATGTTCATGTGGTTGACATAACATCGAAGCTGCAAATCTGGGAAACTGTGTCAATCACACTTCGAATATGGAAAAAATGCATTTGAGTAAAATATAAAAATTGGATTTAAGAAACACTTCCCACAATCCAAAATCCAAAAGATATCACATGGTTAATATTAACTTATGGGTTCTCATGAAAACTGATTTGAATTTCTAAGTACAAATACATGAAAAAAAATATCCTGCGTAATTTTATTTAAGAATACAGAATTGGGGTTAGAGAAACAACTCAGCAATATCATAATTACATAGCTTACACAAGGGCCCTGAGTTTGAATCTCAAAAGAGTTATGAAAAAATAGTATTATATCCTAGTAATAAGACCATAGAAACTAATATTTAAAGGTCACTGCTGTTTTATTTGTTTTCTTGACAGTATCACTCTTCTGTAAAGTATAGTATTGGTCATAGTTACTCCAGATGACCCTCTACCATCCTCTTGCCGCTCCTAGCACCCTCCTTTTCTTTCCAGATACCTGTCTCCTTCCCTTATGTCCTTATGACCTTCTTTTTCTTTTTTTTTTTTCTCCAAGCTGCATGCCAGCAGTCACAGATACTTCGTGTTCAAGATTGCAGCAATCATGTCAAACCAACTGGCAATTCCCCATAGCCATCTTCCCGCTTTTTTGGCTCTGAAAGTCCTTTCAGTCTCTCTTTTGTGAGATTCCCTTGTCCCCATACAGTGTTAAATAAAGACCAGGCACTCAGCCATCACTTATTCTCAGCAAATTGGCCAAATTTTAACACAGCGCCGAAAGAAGCTTCTCTAATCAACGCCGAGAGCTACACTAGTCTGTGGGTACAAAGAAACATTTGTCACAGGCAGTTTAAATGCATTTCCATTTGCCATAACATCAGTAGTTGCTTCCACTATGGGGTTATCACCTCCCCCACCATGAGCATTTTAGCAGTGCTATGATTTCGGGTATATAATACCTCTTGTGGAAGAGCTCTGAAATCCAGTCCTGAAGTGATTGGTTACTTCAGGTATCCCCACTAGTACACCAACTGATAAACTTTTACAGGCAGGTCAGCATGAAAGCTCACAAGATCTGCATTTGTAGAAGTTTGTGGATGGTCATTCTTCTTTTTCAGCACTCTCTTCCATTAATATTTCTGACTTTTCTTTCCATAAAGCTTGCATTTCATTAATATCTTCTTCCAAATTTCTTTCCTCCCACAAGTACAAATGTCTACTTTATTGCTACTTAGCCTCACTACATCTCTCTTCACCTTAAGTCTAAAAGATCAATCGATTTATCATGTGGTGCCAAGTCCCAACTGTTACCTGCATAACACAATTCCTGCTTCTAAGGCCCGGGGATCTTTGTTAAAAAGGGAGCAGAAAGGTAGCAGAAAGAGTGAGAGGAAGAGAATGTTTTCTGTGAGAGTTGTGTCTCCTAGAAAAGTCGCAGGCTACATCCATGAATTCTCATCAGTATGGTTGCTTAAACAAAACCAGAATACAAGTTACACAAATGGTCATGGTAATACAGAAGGGGAAAAGGCAGCAAGACCTCAACATTAGACAAATAACCAGAGCAGACTTCCACCGAAAGTGTCATATCAAAGTAATTAGTCCATTTTAAAATCACTCACTCATTTGCATGTGTGTAGTGGAAATGAACCAAGTACAGCTTTAAAGAGTCAGTTTTGTTTACATATCCTGTGACTTGCAAGGAAACAAGCTTAGGTCCTCTGACTTGGTGGTAAGTTCATTTCCCATCAGACATCTCCCTGTCTCCTCAAAGGAGTTCTGATTTCCATTGCTCAGATGTTGATTTCATTTTAAAAATGTTTGTAGAGTCTTGCATTTATTATTTTAGAATTCTCTATTCAATATTGTTTTCTTCATGCTTGGTTTTATTGTATAACACATACACAATTATATATAGTATATAATTGTAATATATATTGTTTTGTTTCATATATTTAGCTGTCATAGGTTTTATAACATTCTCTGTGCTGGATCTCAAATGTGCTGAACTTTCCCCTTACTGTGCAAACTATTTTTCATTTCATTTACCCCACTTTTAAATTACTGATTCTGTTTTCAGAGACTGGGGTCCTATTTTATAGATCATTGACTATACCAATATCTTGTGATGCATGTTCTACTTTCCTTCTTTAAATTTCAGAAAGTCATGTATTACAATGATATCATGTGTACATTTGAGGTTTTCTTTTATTTTTTTAGTTTATTTTGTGTTTTGCTTTTTTTATCTGTGTGTGCATAATGAGAGATATAGAGTACTCTACCTGTATATATCTAAAACTTTCTCATAACCATTCATTGAAGATACTCTTCTTTCTCTAGAGTTTGTGTTTAGCAACTTTTTCATAATTCACATGATTATTTTTATATGGAGCTATTTATGAGTCTTTTTTTTCTCTTGATCTACATGTTGATTTTTTGTATCATGAATATTTTTGGTATTATGGTTCTGTGGTATATATTGTCACAGATGACAATGAATATAGTATTTTTCATTGTTGCTCAAAGTTGCTTTTGTTTACTCAGGTTGTGCTTGTTTTCATATAAAATATAAGGGTTTATTCTAATCTTTGAAGAATAGGAGAATTTCAATTGTCTTACATTGAATCTAATGATTTCTTTTATAGGATATTTTTACAATACTAATTCTCTCAATCTATGAGGAAGTGGTGTAGGATTTTCCTCTTTATGCTGTGAATACCATTGCTTAATAAAGATGCTTCTTTTGGCCAATGGCTTAACAGAATATAACCAGGCTAGAAGAGATATATATAGTGAGAGAGTAGGCAGAGTCAAGGAGAAGCCATGTAGCTGCTGCAGGAGACAGATGCCAGATGTAGGACAGAACCTTACCAGTAGGCCACACCATGTAGTGATGTATAGATTAATAGGAATGGGTTAATTTAAGACATAAGAACTAGCCAATAAGAAGCATGAGCTAATAGGCCAAGCAATGTTGTCATAATATAGCTTATATGTGGTTATTTAGGGTCTGGGTGGCCAGGAACAAACAAGCAGACTGGCTACAATCAAGAGAGCTCTTCCTTTCTATCCTTTGATTTCTTCTCAATGTCTCTTTCAAAGCACTAATTATACAAGTCTTTTATTTCCTTGGTTATATTTGTTCCCAGCTATTTTTTGACTTATGAATTCAAAATGAATGGAATTATTGTCTAAATTTATTTCTAATTCATATATAGGAAACTTGTGTAGGTATATTTATATATTGGGGGAATGCATATATGTATGTACATTTGCATATGTGTGTTTATGCATATGTATATTATGTATTAAGATGTTTATGTATTTAAAGATGTATATGCATATGTAAGATGTATGTGTATATGTAAATGTATATATGTGTATGTATGAGTATGCAAGTGTATGTGTTTGTGATATGTGTGCATGTGTTATATGTATGTATATGTATAATATCACTTGCTGAAAATGTTGAACTGTTCTAGGATTTTCTGATAGAGTCTTGATGTTATATTATGCAAAGAATTATTATTAGCAAATGGGCACATTTTGATAACTTTACTATTTATTTCCCTTTTATTAGTTTATCCCTTTCATTAGTTTTTCTTAAATTTATTTGTAAGAGTTGTTATTTATTATTACTTGTAAACATGCTGTTTACTAAAATTCATTAAGCTACTGAAAGTCAGTATGTCTGTATGCACACACTTTTGACAGTCATAATTAGAAACAAATTTAGTGGTAAGCATAGCAGGTACTTCAGAGTGCATGCTGCTAAATGAGACAAAAATATATTGGTATCCTCCACATTTCATCTCTCATACTGAGTCAAAATTTTAATACACATCTATTCATTTAGATCTGACTTGTATGTATGTATGTATGTATGCATGTATGTTTTCAAATCCCATAGACATATATGTAATTAGTTCTTTAAAATCAATTTTTGTTAGGGTAACTATTGCTCTGATGAAATACCATGGCTCAAACAACTTGAGGAGGAAAGAGTTTATTTGGCTTATACTTCCATATCACTGTTCCTATCTAAAGAAATGAGGAGAGACAAAGAGAACAGGAATCTGGAAGTAAACAGGGGCTGATGAAAGAGTGTTGAATTCTGGCTTGCTTTCCGTGGTTTGTTCACTCTGCATTCCTAGAAAATACAGGACTATCACCCCAGGGATGGAACTACTCACAATGAGCTGGGCCCTTCCACATAAATCACCAATAAAGAAAATCTGCAAGGCTTGCCTGCAGCTTGATTTTATGGAAACGTTATCTCAATTTAGGTTCCCTCCTTCCAAATGACTTAGTTTGTGGCCCTTTAAACAAAACTATTCAACAAAATATCTCTAATTGTAATATAGCTTTGATATATCTTGTGATGGAGGTATTTGGGATGAATAATCTTTATTTAGATAATAATATTTATCATTTATGATTTCATTATTTGTGACTCAACAATGTGTATGAACTATTTTCAATAAAATTATATACAAAAAGATTGTATGTTGATCAATCAACTAACTTCTGCAACCAGAAGCTCAAAGGTTCCTAACTGACATTTTATGTTGGCTGATTTAGTTTACATCAACTTCACAGATTGTTGCTACCATCTGTAATGGAAATGCACTGTCATTTTACAATTTACTCAAGATAATATTCCAGTTTGAAAACTGAATTCTCTTTTTCTTGTAAATGTCATATTAGGAGCAAATGGAAATTATCTAGAAAAAAGCAATAAAAATCTAAGAAAAACTGTTGGCCAACTGCATGATCTGAATCTTAACTGCCGAGTCATTTCTAAGGCAGCCATTCAGGACTTTAAATATATATGTTTAGGATAATGATACTTGCTATGCTCAAGAAGGTCATTAGAAGCTGAACTACTTAGACTTCATGTTACTATCAATAACAGAGAAGGGATTTTAGCCTAAATCTTAACAAATAACATTACAACACTTTCGCAAAGATTTTACATTTAAGAGGGATTCAAGGCATTAACATATGGAAAGTAACATTTCTTCTTTTTTGTTTGTTTTTGGTTTTTTGAGACATGGTTTTGATGTATAACAGTCCTAGCTGTTCTAGAGCTAGCTCTGTAGACCAGGCTGGCCTCAAATTCACAAAGATCCACGTGTCTCTGTCTCCTTAGTGCTGGGATCAAAGGTGTGTGCCATACAACCCAGCATGGAAATGGATATTTCATTTGACAATTTTTTCCTTGTTAAATTTCATTTGATATGACCAAAATTGCTGTTCTATTTATGAGATTACATTCAATTATATAATTATTGAATAAATCAAAATTCATCAACCTGATACAATCTGTTGTTTTAATGACACATGTGGAAGTTCTTATTCAATGACCTCTCCATAAATTACAAATTTAGTTCATCACAGTTACTTGAGGAAAGAAGTATTTACATCCAGCAGGGTTTTTAAAATTCATTCCAGATAGCTTCTATCCTTTGTATTTTTTCCAATTTCTTTTCAAGTTTCAAAAAAGGAAGATTAATTAATAATTTCCCTGATGAAAATAAGCTTCAAGAAAATCTCAAAAAAATTGACAAACCAATTCGAGGAACTTAAAAAGCAGCAATCATTGTAATTAGATTAGCTTAATTTCAGAGATGGATGGATGACTCGATGTTCATAAAACAGTGACTATGTTATAAATATAGTTTCAAAGACAGGAGTCACAAAATCATCTAAACTGACAGTCAATATTCTTTCAGGATAAAAATCATAGAGAAGCTAGAGCTGGGAAACATACCTCTCCCTAACAAAAACTTTGTTGATAAACTGATCAATATCATATTAAACAAAGAAAGAAATCCAAGAATTTCAATTGAGATTAGGAATTAGACAAAAGTATTTGCTCTTGCCATTTCAGCACAGTGCTTAACATACTAACTAAATAAATAAGATTAGGAAATAAAAGTAATAAAATATGAAAAGGAAAAATCACAGAATCACATTTCACAGATGATGTGATTCTATATTTGAAGAGAATTTGAAGATGCTAACAAAATTGCTTAGAGCTGATAAACGCTTTCTGCAAATTGATATAAGATAAAATGAACATATAAAAATACTTATTCTTACTACATATCAAATATATACACATACTGGAAAAGGATTCAGATAATAAGCTCATCCAAATTGCCTACCACAAAACCAAAATCATAGGCAATAAATTTTAACAAGTAAAAATGTCACGTGTGTGCTAATTTAATGGAAAGGTATAGTATAATGACAATGTCCCAGTGACAGTCTGCTCTCATGCTATAGCTTCAGATGAGTATGATGTCTACAGGATACCTGCTTTTTATAGACATAAATTCTCATGACATTATACCTATCCCAAATCATCTATATAAATACCATCATACTGAAGATTACATTTAAATATATGGATTTGAAAGAACACATTTAGTCTATAAGAAATTTCTTTTGTTCAGATATTTCTATACATATAAAAGATCTCTGACATATATATATATATANAATAAACTGAACAGACTCCAATCCAGTTTTCTTTTATTTCTGTTTTAAATCTTATGTGTAAGCCTAATAAAACAATAAAGCATTTCTTTATTTAGAACTCAAATCTGTGATGAGGCAAGGGTATGGGAAAGATTTCAGCTGTGCTATTCATTTGTTTGTAGCAATTCTGTTTCCTTTTCTCCTTCTTACTTGTTTTTACATTGGCCTTCTAATTCTTTTTCTTCCTTCATGAAGCTACAAAGTTTTATTTACTGTTCTTTAATTTATTTTCCCAGTAAGACTGCCTCTGGCTTCCAGCCAGTATTTTATTTATACCGCAGAGACATATGCTATCTTTGCATGCAATTCTGATGTTTTATGTTGTTGGAGAAGCCAAACACTACATACACCAAGTCAGCATATTTCTCAGATCATTTATACAGAGATGTTTCTTTATCAGATTTCCTTCAGAAGGTGATCTCAATCATTTCAACCACTGGCACACACGGACAATGAGCATGGAGACTGACTCTGAATTTGGAATGACAGAGTAATTTAATTTGTTGACCATTTGTCGTCTTGTCATCTACCTTCAATATTTTCAAGTTCACTATGAAGTATTATGATTATAGAACATGCCTGAACAAAGGCAAGGTCATATAATCAAATAATTTTTATACCAGTTCTGGAGAACTTCATTTAAAAACATGCATCACCTATATGAATTATTCAGAAAAATAGCTCAATGACTACCGAATCCCTATGAAAGTTAAGTAAAAAAAACACAATATTAGTGCTTTTAATTTATTTAGCTATAATTAATTAGCAATGAAACTGACACTCATAACATCATGTTAAATGAGAACAATAAAGGACATTAAGGAAGTAATGTTTTGTACAGGCCTGAGATTCTGCTTTCTCTGGAAGCTGGGCAGGTAGTTGCTTAAAAAGCTGTGTAGTGAGTTCAGGTTCAATCTAAACACTGTGGATGGTGACTGTCTAAAAGTATAAGTTAAATATAAAAGGGAGAAAAGAAACAGGGGGTTGAAAAAATACTTTGCTTAGGTGAAGTTATTTCAGGTATAATGGGCAAGGCCTTCAGTTTAAACTCTAGTATAAAGAAGGAAATTTTGAGCCTAGTTTTCTCTAGATGTTTTCTTATGGATGCAGATGTATTCATTTAGAAGAATATTGAGTAATCTCTACTCAGATGTTTCGTTTTTCAAGAAGCATGAAAGAGGTAGAATGTTTAAATTTTTCATTGAACTAAATTTTAGAATTTTACACATATTTGCTGATGTGCATTCAGCCTGTATTTTATGTTTTTATTGTTCCTAGGCTAAGAAGGTGTGTGCGTAGTCTCAAGCCAAAATTGTCAGAATTCTTTGAGGTGACTACAGATAGTTTGTTTATAATTGAGTGCTATTAACAACCTGTTTGATAATGGAAAATAATGTGATCTATTTTTCTACTTCGTTTTAGGTATTAAACTGGTGCTCTCTATATATTTATTCTTGTTCCTATATCTAAAAATGAAGCTCTATGAGCGGAATTTCTATGTATTAAGATAGTCAACTTGGAGTGCAAGTAACTTGGATTCAAATGTTGAATATTTGCATATGAGGGATTTGCTTTCTAAAAGTCTAAGAAACAAATTAATTCAAAGTGTTAGCTTACCTTGGAGCATAAGTAAGTTAAAATTGAATACATAATCCCTAGTTCAATTTTCACCTGGGTGTTTTGGACTCAAATTTATTTTTCAGCCGTGCTTGGCAAGTACATTGGAGTGGCTTTAGAAATGGAATCAACGTCAAGTGCAAATTCCTTCTGAAAATGAACATCCTATTTCCATAATTAAGTTGATGGTTTACAAAAATTTATATGCATACAGGATTGTTTTCAGACCTTTTGGAAGTCTGGGCATGTGTAAGTAGATAGATAAATGACCAGAAATCTGAACTATTAATATTAGTTTATTAATCTTTATTCAACTGTAAGCAGTACATATTCTTCACACAACTCTTTTGCTGCTACTTTTTCACTCATTTATACAACTGAGGCATTAAAGTTTAGGTATATTTTATTAGTATAGTTAGGATAACAATACAATATTTTATGAGATTTATCTTTTTTTAAAAATACAAAACATATGGAGCCAGTCTTGGAAACTATTCATATGATATAGATACTCATGAAATACTTAAATGTTAGAAAAGTTAAAGTTCTTTACATTATGAACTAAGTATGCACTTTTTTTTCTGTAGAACTAAGGAAAGGATCTAAATTAGGAAAAATACATAGCATTTAAACAATCTAAATCACTGTGTTGTGTACAAAGTGGGCCTGCTCATTGGGGTTTCTGTCCTGCCCAGGTCCCACAGTCGTTAAGCCACCAAAAAAAATCACACAGAGAGTCTACATTAGGTTATAAACTGATTGGCCTGTTAGCTCAGGCTTCTTATTATCCCTTATATCTTATATTAACCCATTATTCTTATCTATGTTAGCCACATGGCTCAGTACTTTTTCAGCAGGGCAGGTCACAACCTGCTTCTTCAGTGTTGTGGGCAGGGACAGAAGGAATGGGCTTCCTCCTTCCTAGAATTCTCCTGTTCTCATCGCCCAACCTTGACTTCCTGTCTGGTTGACCTGCCTATACTTCCTGCCTGGCCAATCAGCATTTATTTAAAACATGATTGACAGAATACAGACAATTCTCCCACACCAGTGTTGAAGATAACATCTTACCCATTTCATTTCACATTTCAAGACACAATCACCTACGACCATAACCCTGACCATGATATGAAATGTCATGCAAGGAACAGCTGATAAATCTTTAAAAAATTTAAATCCTCATTTGTACAAATTATGTCTATACTACTTAGTTTATATTTAGGGAGTGGTCTCCTGTGCCCATGCCTTGAAGGCTAATTCCAGTTTTCTTTTCTATCAGATTCAATGTGGTCAGATTTATATTGAGATCCTTAATCCATTTGGACTTCAGTTTTGTGCTTGGGGCTAGATATAGATCTATTATCACTCTTCTACATGATGACATCCAGTTATGTCAACAACATTTGTTGAAGATACTTTTTTATTCCATTGTATATTTTTAGCTTCTTTGTCAAGAAATAGGTGTTCATAGGTATGTGGATTAATTAATATCCAGGTCTTTGATTTGATTCCATTAGTCAACCTGTCTGCTTTTATGTCAATACCAAGTTATTTTCATTACTGTAGTTCAATAACAGAGCTTGATGTCAGGGTTGGTGATGCCTCTGGAAGTTCCTTTATTGTACAGGATTGTTTAGGCTATCCTTGGTTTTGTTTTTCCGTTTGAAGTTGATTTTTGTTCTCTCAAGTCTGTGAAGGATTGTGTTGGGATTTTGATGGGGATTGAATTGAATTTATAGATTGCTTTTTGTAGGATTGCCATTTTTGTTCTGTTGATCCTACCTCTCCAAGAGCATGGAAGATCTTTCCATTTTTTGGTGTCTTCTTCAGTTTCTTCCTTCAAAGACTTTTTTTTTTTTGTCAAAAAGTCTTTAAATTCTTTGGTTAGGTTACTCCAAGATATTTTATGTTTGTGGCTATTGTGAAAGGTGATGTTTCTCTGATTTCTTTCTGAACTTCTTTATCATTTGTATATTGGAAGGCTGCTGACTGTTTTTAGTTAATCTTGCATCCTGCCATATTTCTGAAGGTATTTATCAGCTGTTGAAGTTGCTTAGTAGAGTTTAGGGAATCACTTGTGTAAACTATCATATCATCTGTGAATAGCAAAAGTATGAATTCTTCCTTTCCAATTTGTATTCCCTTGATCTTCTTTTGTGGTCTTATTGCTCTAGCCAAAGCTTTAAGAACTAACAATGTTGAATAAATATGGAGAGAGTTGGCAGCCTTTTCTTATTTCTGATTTTAATGGGATTAATTTGCATTTCTCACCATTTATTTTAATGTTGGCTGTTGGCTTGCTGTATAATGCTTTTATTATGTTTAGATATGTTCTTTATATTCCTTATCTCTCCAAAACCTTTATCATAAAGGGGTGTTGGACTTTGTCAAATGCTTTTTCAACATCTAATGAAATGATCATATTTCATTTCATTTACTTTCAGTTTATTTATGTGGTGGATTGCACTGATAGATTTTCATATGCTGAACCATCCCTGCATCTCTGAGAGGAAGCTGACTTGATCATGGTGAATGATTTTTTTCCTGTGTTCTTGGATTCGGTTTGCCAGTATTTTATTGAGTATTTTCGCATCTATGTTTAAGAATGAGATTGGTCTTTAATTCTCTTTCTTGATTGAGTCTTTGTGTGGTCTTGGTATCAGTGTAACTGTAGCCTCATAAAAAAAGTTTTGGCAATTTTCCTTCTGCTTCTATTATGTGAAACACTTTGAGGAGTATAGATATTAGCTTTTCTTTGAAGTTCTGGTAGAATTCTGCATTAAAACCACCCAGCCACGGTCTCTTTTAAATTGGGGGGCTTTTATGACAGCTTCTATTTTCTTGTAGATTATAGGTCTATTTAAATTGTCTACCTGGTCTTGATTTAATTTTGGTATATGATACCTATTCAGAAAATTTTCCATTTCACTTACGTTTTCCAATTTTGTGGAGTACAGGTTTTGTAGTATGACCTAATGATTCTCTGGATTTCTTCAGTGTCTGCTGTTATGATCCCCCTTTTCATTTCTGATTTTGTTAATTCTGATGTTCTCTCTCTGCCTTTTCATTAGTGTGGGCAAGCATTTGTCTATCTTTTTTGATTTTCTCAAAAACCAGGTCTCTGTTTCATTGATTCTTTGGACTATTTTCTTTGTTTCTATTTTGTTAAACTCAGCCCTCAATTTTATTATTTCCTGTCTTCTATTCCTCCTGGATAAGTCTGCTTCCTTTTTTCTAGAGCTTTCATATGTGCTGTTAAATCATTAATGTGAGCTTTCTCCACTTTCTTAATGTAGGCATTAGTGCTATGAACTTTATCACTTAGCACTGCTCTCAGAGTGTGCGAGAGGTTTAGGTATATTGTGCCTTCATTTTCTTTGACTTCTAAGAAGTCTTTAATTTCTTTTTTTTCTCTCTTCCTTTACCCATGGGTAGGACAATAGAATTTCTGTGTGTGTGTGTATGTGTTTTCTGAAATTAGTGTTGCTGTTGAATTCTAATTTTAAACCATAGTAATTCAGTAACATACTGAGGGTTACTCCAAGTTTTTTTTTAATCTGTTAAGGTTTGCTTTGTTACCAAGTATTTACTCAGTTTTAGAGAAGGTTCTGTGAGGTGCTGGAAAGAAGGTATATTCTTTTGTGTTTGGTTGGGATGTTCTGTAGATGTCTATTAATTCCGTTTGAGTCATGATATTTGTTCATTCTCTTATTTCTCTGTTAGGTTTCTGTCTGGTTGACATGTTCTTTGGGGAGAGTGGGGGGTTGAAGTCTCTTACTATTAATGTGTGGGATTTGATGTGTGATTTAAGCTTTAGTTACATATATGGGTGCTCGTATATGGGGCATAAATGTTCAGGATTGAGATTTCATCTTGATGGATTGTTTCTGTTATGAGTATAAAGTGTCCTTCTCTTTCAGTTGATTTTAGTTTGAAGTCTATTTTATTAGATATTAGGAAAGCTATACCCACTTGTTTCTTAGGTCCATTTGATTGGAAAGTATTTTTCCAACCGATTACTCTGAGGTAATGTCTGTATTTGAGGTTGAGGTGTGTTTCTTGTGTACAACAGAAGTATAGATCCTTCTTTTGTATCCATTCTCTTAGTTTGTGTCTTTTTATAAGTGAATTGAGTCATTGATATTAAAATATATTAAGGACCAAAGGTTATTTATTTTTGTTATTTCTTTTTGGTGGTAAATTATGTGTTTCCCTTCTTAAGGTTTTGTTGATGTGAGGTTACTTGTTGCTTGTGTTCTTGTGGGTGCAGTTGGCTTCTTTGGGTTAGGGTTTTCCTTCTAGTACTTTCTGTAGGGCTTGATTTGTGGATAGGTATTTTTTAAATCTGGATTTGTCATGAAATATCTTGTTTTCTCCATCATGTTCATTGAGAGTTTTTCTGGTTATAATAGTCTAGGCTTGTATCTGTGACTTCTTAGTGTCTACAGCACATCTGCCCAGGACCTTCTGGCTTTCATGGTTTCCAATGAGAAGTCGGGTGTAATTCTAACAATTCTACCTTAGATGTTACTTGACCTTTATCATTTGCAGCTCTTAATATTCTTTCTTTATTCTGTATGCTTTGAAACTTGATTACTATTTGACAAAGGGACTTTTTTTTTGATCCAGTCTATGTGGTGTTCTGTAAACTTCTTGTACCTTCATAGAGATAGCCTTCTTTAATTTGGGAAAGTTTTCTTGCATGATTGTGGTGGATGTATTTTCTGGGCCTTTGAGCTGGAGTTCTTCTCCTTCTATCCCTATCATTCTTAGGTTTCATGTTTTTGTAAAACACTAGATTTCCTGGATATTTTGTGTTCAGAATTTGTTGGATTTAGCCTTTTATTTGACCAATGACTCTCTTTATAGTACCTTCAATCCATGAGATTCTCTCTTCCATCTCTTGTATTTTGTTGGTGATGCTTGCCTCTGTAGTTCCTATTAATTTACCCAGATTTTCCATATCCAGAATTCCCCCAGTTTGTGCTTTCTTTATTGCATCTACTAAAAACTTCAGGTCTTGAACTGTTTGTCTCACCTGCTTGAATTTTTTTCTATTTTCTTTCTTCTGAATTATTTGCATTCTTATTTTTATTATTTTTATTGAGTTTTACATTTCTCTCTGTTTCCCTCCCTGCCTCTCCCCTCTGCTTCAACCTTCTACCAAGGTCGGCATGCTCCCAGTTTACTCAGGCGATCTTGTCTTTCTCTACTTCCATATAGATTAGATCTATGTATTTCTCTCTTAGGGTCCTCATTGTTGTCTAGGTTCTATAAGATTGTGATTTGTGGGTTTCTTTGAAATATTTATTAATTTCTTTCATTTTTTGTCTTTTGCTCCATTTCTTTAAAGGAAGTTTTTTATTTCCTGTCTAAATGTCTCCATCATTTTCATAAAGTTATGTTTGAATTCGTTTTCTTCTTCTTCTTCTTACAGGTTAGGATGATCAAATCTTCTTGATGTATAACCACCAGGTTCTGATGTTACCATATTACCTTTTAGGTTGTTGGATGAATTTTTGCATTGGTACCTATCCATCTGTTCTTTCAGTTGCTGTTGTCAGTGTCTTTATGTCTTGGTCAAATTCTTGCAGTGGCTGTTTGTGTTTTGGTAACTGTTTTTCATCTGCTCTGTACTGTCACTGTCTGTGTCAGGGGGGTTGGAGCAGCAGGAAACTCTCCTGCTGCCTGAGAGAAGCTGAGGCAGATGGGGGAGGGGCCCATGTTTTGCCCCAGTTTGGAGGGCTTATAGAGTAGGTTGTCCCCCACGTCCTTTTTCTTCATCCAAAATTCTCACATACTTCTTATTCTCTTTCAAATTGCCTGTCTCTTTTCTACATTAATTGTTGTTACATGAATATATGTATGTGAATATACATGTGTCGTCTGAAACACACAAGTACCCTGTTCAGTCTCTATTGTATTACTTGTATGCATATTTTCAGAGATTATCATTTTACATTGTTTTAATAAACAAATATTAATCAATAGAATTTCCTTTGAAAGAATATATGTTTTCTAAAATATGTATCAAGTTCTTATAGTGAATTTGAAAAGGGTACATTTGAAGTAACTAATTTTTTGGATGATTACAAAGACCTTCACATGAGAATAGATATCATTGAAATTTTCCTTCAACAATTATACTTAGGGGAATATATGTCAATTCAATAGAAAGTTTGTAGATGTATGAGTTAGTTAACTTATTTATTGGCAGCATACTTTTATTTTTTATTTTTATACTTTATTTAGATGACAAAATAAATGATTGATAATTAAAATAAGTTGATCTATTTTTCTCCTTGAAACTTTTCATAATTATTCATTACTTTAATTTGTATTTATTCTTTGAAGATTTTATAAATCATCTAATGTATCTCAATGATAATTAGGTCTTGTTTTTCCATTCCAAATCTTTCAGGATTCCTGTCATATCTCTCTACCAACTTAATGTTCTCTTAAAATTTGAGTTAATTTAAAGTATCTGTATTATTATATAAACATAAATATAAATGTTTATGTATAGAGTGTGTGTAAATATGTTCATATGAGTACTAGTGCCAATAGAGACCACAGGCATTAAATATGCTACAGCTGGATTTACAGTTGGTGTGAGCCATGTGACATGGGTCCCTGGAACTAAAATTCATTCTTCAAAGCGGTATTCTTAATCTCTACAGAGCTAATTTATTTATGTTTTTAATCTGCTTTGCTTATATGTTCATGTACATGACATCATTCCCTGGGGTGCACATCTGAAGCCTACCAGTGGGCACATCCTGAAAAGTATTATCTTTCCTATTTCTTTTTCCTCAAGTGCAAAGAGTGCTTCAGCTGAGGTTTTGTCCCCAGATGTACCACTCAGCCTTCCCTAAGAGAATATAATTGGCTTGATATTATGTAAGTTTTATATAGCCGTGACATAACTGGATGATAGTATTTCACAGCATTTTTCTTGACTGGAGTTAAGATAGGATCTTCAACAAATGATACTTGGAAGCCTGGATTTCAAATTGAAAAAATGTAAACCTTTACCTCTCAACTTACAGAGTGTCAACTTCAAATGTGTCAAGAACCTTAAGGCCCTGCATCTGACAGAGGACAAAAGCATGCTTCAACATCAAGGCAGAGGGGAAGACTTTCTCCATATGACTCTGCTAACTCAGAAATGAGATTATTAACACAATCTCAGTAAGCTGTAGAGATTCTGCACGGCAAAAAAAAGCAAAAAACAAACAAACAAACAAACAAAACAGCGACAAGACAGCCCACATAACGGGAGAAAAACCTTTACCAGCTGTACATCTGAGAGAAGATTTACAATAGAACACAAATGAACCCACACAGTTAAAGCAGCAAAATAGCAAAGAAAGCAATTAAAATGGGGTTAGGGAAGTAAAGACAGACTTCTCAAAAGAAGAAGCACAAATGGCTAGTAAACTTTTTTTTTAAAAAGTATCTAGTATGTTCAGTCATCATTATGCTTTAAAACATGTTGTCTTTTTCCAAAGGAAAAAAAAAAGCTGAGAAACAGAGTAATCATCTCTCATTTAGTGCCTTGTGCAAATCTCCCCAGACAGTATCACTTTATGGAAAGTAATGTTTGTGATGGGCTCATTTAAAGTGAAATCTCAGTCTAATCTATTGTTGAAAGCCTAATAGCCGCCTGAGTATGTTCTATGATTTAAAATGCAACAAGATCATTTTGCATTCCATATTGCTGAGACTCAATTTTAATTTACTAATCATCACCACTCTAAAAATTGATTTAAGGACATTAGAGTTTACCAGTAGTAGAGAAACTTGACAAAACTAAGAAATCACTGAGATCTGTTGGAAAAGTTAGAAAAATAACAAAAATAATCCTATTTAAAATGTAGAACATAGGTTAGGAAAATAAAAGTAAAGGTTTCGCAGTAAATAATAAATGAAGAAACTTCAGCAATCCGAGTCCAGGAGTTTCCCAAACTGGAGTTTGTAGATACAATGACAGGGGGTTATTATGAGTCTGGATTGCATTGAGTCATGAAGAAATGGATTTGAGACTCAACTGATTTTTCTATTTTTAGGTTTTCAGATGAGGATTTTTTGTTTTGCTTAAAAGTGAGAAATAAGTAATCTGTTTACACAAACAGGGTTTGTATTTTAGTATTAAGATAATAAAAGTTTTGAAATTGAAAGTTTCCGAGGCAGTTCTGCCCAGTGCTGAAGAATCTGAACCCTAAAAGTTACAAAAGGCACACACAGAAAGCATAAGGTCAGCTAGATTTCTTCTTCTCCTTCTCTCTGCCTTCCTCTTTCCCTCCCTCCCTCCCTTCCTCATCTTTCCTTCTTTTTCAATTGTATATGTGTTTATGTGTTTGTTCTTGTGGCTGTGCATATGTGTGAATGTGTTGTGTGTGTATGTGTGTGTTTGTGAGTATGTATGTGTGTGTGTGTGTGTCTGAGTGTGTCTGTGTGTGTGTGTGGTGGTCAGGGCCAGTTTTAAGTGCTCTTGTCCAGGAGCTGTCTTAGTTTCAAATTTTTTGTGTTTGTTTGTTGTTTGGTTTTCATTTGTTTTGTATTTCTTTGAATTGTGTCAGTCTTTGTCACTGGGATCTGGGCCACACTTATCTTATGACTACTCAGCAAGCCAAGGAAACTTGCTGTCCCACCTTCCAAGCATTAATATTACAAGGTTCTGACCGTACAGCTAGACATTATTTTATTTTTAAAACAATCTTTTCTCATTTTACATTCCAATCCTAGTTCCCACTCTGTCCCCTCCTCCTGCAGCCTCCACCTGCCTCCCACCTCCCATCCACTCCTCAGAGAGAGTAAGGCTTCCCATGGGGAATCAACAAAGTCTTGCATATCATTTTGAGGCAGGACTAAGGTCCTCCCTGCTATATCTAGGCTGATCAAGGTATGCCTCCAAAGAGAATGGACATCAAAAAGCCACTTAAAACACTATGGATAATTCCTTGACCCACTGCCAGTGACCCCACAGACTACCCCAGCCCCACAGCTGTCACCCACATTAGGAGGGTCAAGTTTGGTCCTATGCAGGTTCCCCCACTGCCAGTCCAGAGTAAGTGATATCAGCTTTTTCTGTGAGTATCCTGATCATATTCTTGACCTTTGTCCTTATTATCACTCCTCCCTCTTTTTTACTGGACTCTGGGAGCTAAGCCCAGTGCTTAGCTGTGGGCATTGTTTTCTTTTAACATGGTGCTAGGGATCAAAATCAGAAGTTTATCAACTAAGCCATCTCCTCAACACCTAGACTAAATTTGCTAAAGTCTGCAGGCCAGCACTTAGCCAATTCAGGGATGCAGAACAAAAGATGCTTACATCACACTCCTCTTTTTCTCTCACACATGTATACACCCCCCCACACACAGAAACAAACCTGTTTGTACTTTTGTAAATGAGTCATTGGCTTTAATAATGACATGATAATTTTCTAATTAAAATGAGATATTTTACCTTTAGAGTAATGCCAAATAATTTCTGCATTTGAAAAAAAAAGGAAGTTAAAAATCATAAACATTCTTATAATGGTCATATGTACCTACTAATATGTGCTAACAGAGTCACTTAATCCAAGTATAAAAGCAACATCTCACCTCTATCTCAGCTTAGCTATAGCTGGAATATCTTTCCCATGAATAAAAGACTCATGCACTAAATTTTCAGGAAGTATGTAAGCCTGAGACTGCACAACAGAGGACTAAACACTATTACGAACTGTGAATTGTGAGTGACAGCAACATGGCCTTGAAGATTCATTTACTACAGCAAATTTACACTTACAATGGTTCAAGTTGTCTGTTTCTGGTGATCAGAACACATTTTATGCTTTAGTTCCTTCAGATTTTTTACTAGGTAAGAATTTCTTAGAATGTTTTTCCTGAAACCATTTCTAAGTCCATATATGATAAACCATTGGATTTTTGCAGCTGACTATAATTTGTTCTTTACAGTAATAGATGCTTTGGCTTCACAATATTCATGTTCTAAAAGCCAAATTTATAGCTCTTCTAAACTATAGAAAACTATTCATAAATCTGATTAATAATTTACTGATTACATACTTAAATATTATAAAAATTTTGAGGTATATTACTTTAATGCAATTCAAAATTCTGATAAAGCAGCCACTTACAGATTTTCTCAAATTTGTTAATTTTACTATAAATCCATATTCATAAATTATAAACTTATCCTACTTTGATGGAGGTTATGTCCAGTAATTTACACAGTCCATAGTATCTGTTATATCTAAAAGATTCCATGTTGCTAATCTCCCCTAAATATGTAGAGGTATCTCAGGCTCTACGACTAGATTCAGCTCATAAGCAAACTGATTTTCTTAGTCTTTGTTGCACATGGAAATATGGTAACTTCTTAGCCGAGTGCAGACAACTCCAATGACTATTATGGTGATGGAATTCAAGTAAGGTGAACATCTGAGTCACTACAAGTTTACATAAGCATTGCTTTGCTATGGGAACTTATTTTACTAATAGAATTGAGACAAGTGAAATTTAGTAAGTTTTAATCTGAATCCTGTCTGCAGGTCTTAGAAATAACCAACTCTCCCTAATTATCTATTTGACATTGAGCACGTTGAACATCTTATAACCTCAGTTTTCTAGTTTTTGAACTGGAAATACCCTCACCATGTGTCATTTTCATGTACATGAAAGTGAGCATTTCCAAGAACATTTTTTAATATACTCAATGAACTTAAACAAAAGTCAAATTTCTCCATTTCTTATACTACTATGGAGACTTTCTATCAAAGTTAGGTGTAGCCATGTTAATTTTGTCCAAAGTTTTGTGAATAGTGGCAAAATAATGAGAAGATGAAACACTTTTTAAAATAGTTCTGATGGTGTACAGCCTTGAAATTACAAGTTTTCATCTTCTACCACGAAATCATCAAGAAATAGGCCTGTCATCTTTTCCTGTTAGCACATGCACTTTAAAGTAAATGTAGCTTTTTAAACTTAAGATGAGAGGACAGGATGTGAACATGAAAGTGCTGATTCTTAAGTAAATGTCATCCTGCCTATTATTTTTAGAAACGCTGAAAAGTGACTGTGTAAAAGGAAACAAGATTCTGTTTTACACTAACTTTCCTCCTCACTTGGGTTCTTTGGCTATTTCCTCTCACCATGATTCTTAACAAATGGGAAAAGAAAATATGGTTGAAATCTCTGGGATACCTTTTGGTCAATTAATTGCACTGAACTCACTAATACATATGGATTAGATTTGTATCTGGAGATTAGATCTACATAGTTTTAGGTTTGTGCTGAAGATGAATTTGTGTGTGTTTATGAGTTTGTGTGTTGCACATTTCTATTTACATTTTGATTTGACAGTTTTATATTTTATACTATTGCAAAGGTAATATGTATTTCAAAAATTAATAAACCTTTTTTAAAATAAATGAATTGGCTTTCATGATTACTGAGAATGAGACATCCTATGATTGACCTTTCTCCGTGCTGGAAATCCACCTATGTAAAATCAACAATTGCTATGGTTACAAACAGGAAATCCAGAATTATATGCAAGAGGAAGACATTTGAGACTTACTGCATGTTGTCTGACAGGAAGGAAAAAAATGTCTCTTATTCCTTTTCTCATATTCAGTTGCCCATAGGAAAGGTAACCAAACTGAGGAGTGTCATTTCTCACAGCATCTTTATAAGTTCAGATAGTAAGTTCTTCTGGAAACATGTTCACATATATAAAAAATATCATGTCTAACCTCTACAGCAAATACTATCAGGTTTAAGCAAAACTTACCAGAATATTATTTAATTTATTAGGACCCAAGCAAAAACAACTGATTTCATGAGGCTTTTCAATTTTCCTGGAAATGGGTACTCACACTTCTCCAACTACTGAGGGTAACTCTTCCAATATGTAAAAGCTTTATTAAAAACATTCCCCATTAACTAATACAAAGTTTTATATGAATGCTTTAGGGACTGCTTTCTCCAACCTGTATAAATTAATTGTAACTGGAAAGTTAAAATGAATTTTACCTTCTAATATCTCTCACATTTAAGTCACTGTTCATAAATGTGAAGAGCATTGAAATAAAATTAGATGATACAATAACTTTTAAGTATATCCCCAAATTTGAATCTGTTACTTTCTAATGAGAAAAAATAACAAATACACATAATGGTAGAGATAATAAAACAGCAGTGAATATAATTTCAATGAATAAATAACATCATTCTGAAATTAGTCAGCATTTGTTAGATTTACTATTGAAATGCAGGTGAAACATTTAATTCATATTATAATATATATGGTGATCTGTTGAAAATTTACACAATTAAAACTTTGTCAAAGAATTATTATAAGGTCAAGAATTTATTACCCTGAAAAATCCATGCAAAACATAATAAACTATTAGACATTGTCGTTTAAAAATCTAATAACAAAAATTTATAATGCACCTGAAAATTGATATACCACCAATAATAATCATTGATTTTATTATCCAAACTCAATAGATCTTTTAGACTTTGAGACAAATTGTTATGTAATCAAAAATTCTGTGAACCTTCAATTATAAACACTTCCAAAAAAGGTGTTCTAATCTGAAATATATTAGAAGATAAAATTTTGTTTCACCTTTTTAAAAGTTTTCATTCAATTTTATAATATTATTTCCTGGCTCCAATGCCTCCCAGACCATCTCCTTGCCCTCTAATCACCTAACTTTCTGTTCTTACTCTCTGTCATAAAAACAAACTCTCAAGGGAAACTACAACTCAATTGGTGGAGACCACTTTCTCCTGAGCCTGAGCCTATCATGAAGTGTGGCTGATATAACCAGATTCAGTTGACTGAAGAAAACTGACTTTTGCTACTAATTGCAAGAAACTTCTTGGCTAGGGTTGGGAATTTATACCCACTCCCTTTTACCCATGCTAGGATTTCTATCTAACATGAATTTGTACCAGTCTTGTTAACGTTGTCAGATTATCTTTGAGTACATATGCACATCAGTGTTATTCTATCTTGGAAACACTCTTGCCTCTAAGTAATGCACCACCTTTGGCTTTTTCAGTATTCTGCCTTGTCTTCTGCATAGAAACTTGACCATCAAGGGGAGGAGGACAGAAGGGGTTCTCATTTTGGTCTGAGTGGTATAAATTCTCTCACACGCAGCGTATCTTACAGTAGCATTTCTCTGTGTTAATTATTATTCATGGAAAGAAAAATGATGGTTTAGCTGTGCCCTGATCTATGGATAGGCATATGAACATAGCATTAGGAATCATTTAACTGCTAAATTCATTTTGCAGAATAATTATAAAAGATTTTCTGCTAAAACCCATGATTTATCTAGTCTCAGGTTTTTAGTCTTATTAACAGCATCAACTGCAGGTTCCAGAACATCTTTATCAAACAAAAGGAGTTGGTTGCTAGCATAGCATTTGTGTTACTAAGCATAAGTGTGCATTTCTTTCTGACTGGTTACTTCTGTAGTTTGTAGCAGAAGCAAGGGGGGATTAATCTTTACTTTTTTCCTCCAGTAATGTTTCTAGTACTTTCCACCACTAAGAATGCTAGTCAGCAATGTTGAACTTTCTATTTGAGCACCAGTTGAATTCCTCCGTGTTCCATACACAGGGATGCATTGCCTTCAAAAATAGGGTCTCACTATCATATTGCAGAGGATCATCAATTGCATGGAACTATTTTGTGATGTTGGCGGGGATAATCTATAAAACCTCTTTGGCCAACAATTCAAATAGATGTTAATTATTTCTGGTGTTGGGTAGCTGGGGTACTGCCATGTTCATTTTATGGTGATTCTTTTTATGGTTTATGAAATGTCTACCAGAGTAAGTTTTCATGTGACTGTTCAGAAGGCTTTGGTCTTTGTTATAACTCTCTATTCCTTCCAATACCATGTGCTTTCATGCCTATCCAATTTTAATCTTCATGCTCTAATCTCCCCTTTATCCCTACAAATTTAGTTAACTTATAAAGCGTTCATATGGTCATCTTTGAACATATTCATGCATAACTTTTTATATTGGATTATGAGGTCTTCTTTAATACATAAACTATAAATTTATAAGATTGCAATTGTTATTCTCAGGTTGATCTGGAATAGACTGCCCAGAGGAGAGCCAAGCATTCTTTGGGAGGCTTTCTACCTATTACACTTACCTACTTACCTAACACATTTGGATTGTGACTCATCTATATGTAATGGAGGTACATTAAGGCTATTTCTGAAAAGTAAAAATGTCAGCTAAGAATGTTTCCAATGACTTAAATTTCACAAGTTCTATGAAATTGCTTGTGCAGCAATCATCCATTTGAAGCTGTAAAAATCCTCTACAATCACTGGAAATTGTTGTTTCTTGCATGGTATTCATTATACTAGCTTTACTATGAACATTTAGGAGACAGATTTCCAGTTTATATACTGTTCTTTTTTTCTTTTTTGAGAATAAAACTAAATTTTTAAGATTATTAATGCATGAAAACACCTGCACAAGTTTCCTTTTTATTGTTGTAGATATATTTAAACATATTTTTCTTAATAACAACTAGTGAAAATGTAGAACTTGTACTCATATTTGCAAACAGCTTAATTTTTAGATTTACTGTTTAATTGATGAGAAAATTTAGATTTGTTTCCACAAATACCCACCAATTAAGTCTCATGATCTCTAAAATTGAATAGTACGTGTCCTAAGAAATCTTAATGATTAAATATCTAAAGAAATTATATATCTAAAGAGACATATATATGATTTTTAAGCAATTAATTAAATTAAAAATCAACAATAACAACCTTTAAAACAATCACTAAAATTTCAAAAAATGACTTATTTTCCAATTGTTTACATTGTCAAATTAATGTTATATTTTACTATTCTTTATTTTTTTTGTGTGCATTGATATGTTATAAATATGTATGTTTGGGCACCACAACAATTCCTGGTATCATGAGGACATGTGAGACGATTGTATAGCTTGGCATTGGAATTAAAGATAGTTATAAACTTCGATGAGAATACTAGGAATCTAACACAGGCACTGCAGAAGAACAACAGAGTCAGAGACAGTCCCTGGTCCCAGTGTTAGGAAACGAAAAAGAAGGACAAGCTATGTAACTTTAACATTTGTGCAGAAGGGCCTAAGTCAGTCACTTGAAGGCCTCCTGGTTGTTGGTTCAGTCTCTGTGAGGTCCCATGAACCAAAGTTAGGTGATTCTGTAGATTTTCTTGTCCTGTCCTTGACCACTCTGGCTCCCGTAATCCTTTCTCCCTCTTTTCCACAGGATTCCCTGTGATCCACCTAACGTGTCACAATGGGTCTTTGTATCTGTTTCCCTCAGTTGTTCAGTGGAACCTCTCTGGTGACGTTTAGGTTAAGCAATGATCTACAAGTATAGCAGAATATAATTAGGAGTTATTTCATTGACTTTTTGATTCAAGATATGCGGGGGTAAAGGTGGCACAGAAGTTATGGGAGCTGCTAACCAAAAGTGGCCCAGCATGAAACTCATACCCTGAGAGAGTCCATCACTGACACTGCCTGAAGGGTTAGAACCCAGAGGCTAGATAGCCCAGAGATCTTATTTATATTATTATATCATTTGTCTTAATAAGAACATCAAGGAATTGTATCAACAAACTCAGATCTCCTTTATTCTCCCAAAGAACTGTTCGGTCTCTTAATTGTAATAATTACCCACGTAGTAACTGAAAATTTTGCTCTTGTGAATAATTTACTACATTTTTATTCGATTTTGGTTTTAGATGTATAGTCAAACCAAGAGAAACACAGATATCCCCACTTATTTTCTCTCAAGTTATATGCATTGCTTCAAACATCAACGTTCATTAAATAGATAAACATACGTTGGAGTGATATAATAATAAAATAGATATTTGACTAAAGTAAAACACAAACATGCAAACACATTTCACACATACACCATATTCAGTGCAAATCTCTATGTAGAGAAAATGTTTAAACAGAGAAAAATTTCTCACTTTTTGTTGGAACAGAATGTGATCCTTATAAATATAATCAGTAGTTGTGTTTTGTCTAGACAGTAGTTTCTTGTAATTGAAGTAGTAATAACGAAGAATGGTTAATGATAAAATTTTCATTTCAGTTCTGCAATTATTGGTGTTGTTTTAATATGTCAAAGCTAATAGGAATTAATTACAAAATTCTGATGTTATTTAACACATGAGTTTAATCATTGAGAAATATTTTTAACATAATTTAGTTATAATTTTGATAATATAGTTCAACAAGCATTTAAATTTTGTAGGCTTTAGTGGAATAATATATAGTATTATGTAAACAAATCTATCATCCATGTCTTCAATATTATACTTATGTGAGGATTCATAAATTAGGTATTCTTAGGCAATTTTTAATTGTTATGCTTGATTTCTCTTCTTTAAGACAACTTTTAAATGAGTTACTCTATTTAATGTATATCTAGATGTACCAGTACTCACCAATATATGTTTGTATTCTAAGTAAGTTTTATTAGTGAATTAATGCATTGTTTTGAATGGCTCTGCTTTTTTGAGGATAGAAATGAGGATATAATATGTACCATGATGTTTACAGAGCTAATGTAAATTTTATCACTATAAAAAACTGGGTCTTATAAATAGGAAATCACAATATAATGACATCCTTTTCTCAGTATTTTTGAGAGTAAATCTCAGTAAGGGTAAATACTTAATACTATGCAAATAGAGAATAATGTAGGGCTCAATAAAAAAAACTTAATAAAATAAACATTGCAAAAAAGGAAACTTGATGCTATAAATAAAGCTTGTTGTTTTAGCTGGGCACTGTCAGTACACATCTTTAATTCTAACAGTTGGGAGGCAGAGGTATGCAGATATCCATGAGTTCAAGACAAGTCTCAAAAGATAAACACAAATAAATATATAAGTAAATAAAATAAAAAGCTTTTTTGTTCTATTCCTGCTTATCTGGAAAATCTCTGAATGAATGATATTAGATAGATAAGTTGAAAAACAAAAGTTAGAGAGATCTCTGCAATTACTCACAGAATTAATCAGAATTAGATTAAATTTAGCAAACACATATGCTAGTGCTGGGGAGAATATTTAATAGGTTCAAATATAAATAATAATCTCATGTGACTTTTCACAGAATACAAAAAGGGAAGATGAAATGAGAAAAAGAATGGTATGACAGAATTTCTGCAAGCAAAGGAATCTCTGCAAGCTGAAGAAAAGTTTTTCACTCAATATTATTCTATCTTATGTTATTTATTTTCACAATAAAATTTACTTTTAGATTTGCAACACCTCTTACTGCCCTATGAAATTGCATTTTGAAATATGCTTTAGATATTTAAGAAAATTTTGTTTCATTTTTGATTGTGACTGAGTGCTGTGTGTGCATGCATGCATGCCTATGGTATATGTGTGTGTTTATATATTTATAGTGTTATGCCTGTGTTTGTGTGTCTGTTTTTGTATTCTATGTATGTATGTATGTGTGTGTGGTGTGTGAATTTTGTGTGAATGTGCCTATGGCTGAGTGAAGTATCTATGTATGTGCTGCTGTGTATGTCTGTCTTTGTGTGGTCTGAGTTTTGTGTATATGTTCCTATAACTATGATGTGTGTTTGTGTGTGTGTGCATGGTATATGTTTGCATGGTTTATTTATGTTTGGTATAAATAAGTGGTATATGAGTTGGGGAGGTGTGATTAATGGGTGTGGATAGGGGTTTGAAGATGTGTACACATGAGTGATGGTGCCTATGGTGCTGGATCCTAAGTGATGGAATTCCAAGTGATTCTTGGCCTATTGTGTAAGTGCTGGGAACAGAGCTTGAGTCTTCTGCAAAAACAGCATCTGACTCTTTTTTTTTCAATTTTTTTGTTTTGTTTTTAATTTTATTTTTGTGAGCGCTTCATATATGAGCCCTACTTTTACATCACTTAGAGACCCCTCTTATCTTCAAACTCATCCTCTGATAACCCTTTTCTCCAAATTTATGATGTCTTCTTTAATTACTTTTTATACATAAATATAAATATGCATGTATATTTATGTGTGAGTATATATTCGACATACTGAATCCATATAACAATCTACGAAGGGGCAGCTAGTCCTTGAAGGAAGCTGACTCTCCCTCTATGGAACAGTCATTGGTCAAGAGTAACTTTTCATTCTGGGACAAGACCATGTGAAGTTTCTATGCTGGAATTTTCATGCCATACTTGCCATTATGTCTGTTTAATCAGACAACCATATTGTTTAGATTTCATAGATGCATTTTCTCTATTCCCTATAAAGAAAATATCTACCAAGAGGAGTCTGTTGCATGAGTTCTAATTGATCTTAATAATAAAAACCTGGAACCAGATATCAAGGTAACTGCTGGAAGGTCAGGGACACGGGAGCGAGTCGCAGGCAACTCTTACCTTGCTAAGTCCTAGTTCAAAAGGGCTGAGTGGCTGTCTCCTCCTACTTTTATTCCTGTCTCTCCCCAGTCATGTCATTTGCTGTGTCTTTGTATAAACCTCCAGACCTCTATGGCTCCCTAGTGGGTAGCTCTGCCCTTTGTTCTTCAGGCAGGCTTTATTTGTTAGAACACCAACAAAACATCACCCCAGATGTTCTTGACTTCTGGAACTTAAATCTTCTCACATCCTCTTCTATGATCCTGAAGTGAAGGAGCTGCACTGCGGATGGATAAGTTGGGTTGGACATACAACTGTTGTGGATCTCAGTAGTAGTCCCCACCTGTTGTCAAAGTTAACTCTTTGATATAGAACGAGCGAGCGTTACACTCAATAATGGGTGTAAGGATAGGTTCTGAGGGAACACTAAGAAATGACATTGCCTTAGGAAACTGATATCAGTAGGGTCTCCTCTATGATTTACGACATCTCCAGTCACTAAAAGCTGGCAAGGATTATTGTACCAAGCCTGAATTCCCTTCTATTGATTGCGCACTAAGTCTGGCTTGAAAGAGCAGAACATGATCTTAGCCACTGAGTAATCTATTGAACCCTGTGTTCTGAATTTTTATTTGAAAACCTAAGAAAATGAGTTAAATAATATTTGATTAATAAAGTCAACTTACATTTCATTAGATCTAGAAAAGACCTAAATAGGAATTATTTCATTGGACTATTCTTGGACTTTGAAACTACAAATATGTCCAAACACCAGATATCTATAGATACCTAAGTACTTAATATATATTTACATAGTGATAATAAAGTCCATGGAGTATATAGATGGTTCTAAAATATCAACCCAGAAAAACACTCTAGCCTGTGTGTTACTCTTATGTCATGGATGTAGAAAACTGAGACACAACAAGGTCTTTACGAGAATAAGTGGACAAGGCTGGTGAAATTTGCAACATGATTTTACCCATGGTTAATCTGTTTTAGAATATAGAACATCAAACATCTTGATACCTTNAATTTAGTTTTTCCTGAGTCACATTTTTACTAGCTGTAGGTCATTTGATGTTTGCATCTAATGGAAATTTTAATAATTATTTAAAATAGCCATTTTTTTATAAATTACATTGTTGATTGAATTACAAAATTGAAGACCATTAATGTAGTTTCAGAAAAGGGAGTTTAAAAAGAAAGACATTAGTCTACAACAAGATTAAGATTAAATAAATTGAGTAACCAGTTACCTTGAAAAATAAAATTCTAGTTATTCATGGTATTTAGTAGCAAAAATGCTTACTTAATTTATTTCCTGTTGTTGCCTAGAATGCATCTCCCTTAGCTGGGATCTAGATCTTAGCTGACTTGGTGACATTATGATAAATGATGACAGTTTTACATAGGGCAGTATAATTGAGTGATAGACACTAGCACTTTCTCTCCATGCTACAAAAATAGTGTCCAGCTTAGAATTTAATTTCTGCTCTCAAAGGCCTGCGAAAACACAGAGACATTTCTCTTTGCTATAAAAACATCACTAGCAATTTCAGCTTCATGATATGGCTTACAATTAGATGAAATTCAAAATAAAATCTGAATTTTCAATGTGGCAAATTGCAACATATTTTTTTTTCATTCCCAGGGGTTTCAAAAACAGTACTAAAACACGGATATTTTAACACAACTGAAATTTATCTGTAGTGATTGGTGAGCGCAGGCCTGCTTTTCGTCCCACCTGGCTCCAGCACAGCTAGCTTATACCCGGAAATAATAACACACAAATTGTATTCATTTAACCACTGCCTGGCCCATTATATCTAGCCTCTTCTTGGCTA
>LOEQ01009770.1:13052-34254 GCA_001685075.1 Bramus lutescens | reverse complement strand
AAAAAGACAAGATCTCCTGAGTAAATTGGGAGCATGCGGACCATGGGAGAGGGTGGAAGGGGAGAGGAGAGGCAGGGAGAGGAGCAGAGGAGCAGAGAAAGATGTAGAGCTCAATAAAATTAATTTTAAAATGGCTTTAAGTGAAGAAATCCTGCCTTCATCCAATGAACAAACAATGTATAAAAAAAACAGCCTCATCATCCCAACTATAGCTGCCACTGCAAAGCTGTCTGAGTGCCTCAGCTCCCACCATGCCGTAGCTAGTTTATTTACTTGTGTTCTGTATTGTCCAGGGAATCATCTATGAGAGTCATATATGTGTTTTTAGTGAGTGAGTTTATTCAGTATATTGTAAGCTGAAGTAAAAGGAGAGAGAGAGAGAGAGAGAGAGAGAGAGAGAGGAGAACACACAAAGCATCAGATCAGGTGCTTAAAATATACAGCACAAATCTACGAGGAAATCCCCATGGAAGCAGCCAATTAAAGTTTCCAAGGCAGAAAGTCCAGGGCAAAGCAGAATATCCCCTCAGGTGAAGCTGCCAAATCAAGGAACAAATAGCAATGGATAGAAATGACATCAGAAAGCTGAGTGCTCACAGCATCCATCTGAAGCCAACTTGGAAAATTAAGACATCAATTGGAGTTCCTGATTGAGCTTTTGCTCTCTGGAGGAGTTTCCTATAGCTGAACGTTCTCCCCTCTTTCCAGCTGCAGGCATCTTTATATCACAGGATGAACAATAGTAAGAACCTACTGGAAATAATTGACCTTCTGGCTCTCCTCAAGAACATGTTCTTATTCTTAGGCTGACTGGATATTCTCCTTCTATTTCAGAGTTGGGGTGCTATCCCAGCAATAGACAAAGGGCCTTCAATGACACTTTGAGACAAACATATGTTACGGGATATTTGGTGACACTTCGAACCCCATAATTGTGTTGCTTACTAAAGGAACACAATTTACCTTCTGGCTCAGGCTAAGCACGCATCTTTAATCCAAGAGTTTTCTGCTTATTGTAAATAGGATAAAATAAAAACAACACTCTGTAGGTCAAGAGGTGGAGCAAACAGCCAATAATGATTGAGAGTGAGGGGAAGTTAGGTGACTAGAAAGAGGGGAGGAGAGAGGGGGAGAAAAGGGAGAGGGAGAGAGAGAGAGAGAGAGAGAGAGAGAGAGAGAGAGGAGGGAAATCCGATTGGAGAAGTTTTTGATTGAGATGGAGTAAGGAAAAGTCTCTTTCTGGAATGGCCATGGAGGAGGAAGGTCAGCTGGCTGCTTTCTCTGCCTTTCTGGGCTAGCGGGGTTTTGTTCCAGCACCTGGCTCCCTAGTCTTTATTGGTAAAATAGAACAATAGAGACTGTGACAAAAACACCGAATTAAGCTATTCTACTCCAGTGCATTCAATATTCAAAACATGATGTTATATACTTTACATAATGTTCATTTGTCAATTCTGCTTGTGGGCTACAGATACACCTCAGTTGGGATGGAGTGTTTGCTTGAATGCAAAAGTCCCTGGGTTAGATTTCCAATACCACAGGAAGGCAGCATGACAGTAAATGCCTGTCATCCTGCACTCAGGAAGCAGAGACGGAAGATGAGAAGTTCGAGTCCATCCTCACCTACATAGACTGCTCAAGGTTAGCCTGGGCTATAGCTCTGTCCCCCCAAAAATATAATCAGGACTTGTCACTCATTTATCTCGACCTAAATCTTAAAATATTCAACTATGGAAAACTTAGGGTACACTCTCTGTTCAAAATGCACTCACCTCCAGTCCTCTAAAGGCACCCTCAGAATCCTCACCAATATCCTTGACATTCCATCCCCCAAATCCTAGACAGATGCACATGTAAAGATTACTGTGGGGTGTGTGTCCTTGGGAACAGGACACTGACTACTATTTTTTCCAATGGGAACATCTGTGAACTGCAGAAACAAATTCTCAGATTCCTCACCCTATAGTCAACATATAACATGGGTGCACATATAGGACAGAGATCCCAATGTATACAGTCAGAAGGAAAAAAATGTCCTGTGCATAGCAGTGGCCCCAGCAGTTCTGACACCCAGATGGGTAACACTGTCAATCTCTAGGCTAGAATGCAGTCTTGGCTGTATTATACCAATCCTTCCCCACTTCTTAGTCTCAGTTCTTCTTGTCAACTGTGTTATTATTTCCCATAAGAATCACTGGTGTTTCCAATTGAAAAAAATAGCCTTGGCTTGCTTAAAAAGGTGAAGACTCTACATTTTGAACTACTTAAAGGGCTGAAGATGGGCTTCGGTGGCAGGGCATTTGCCTACTGTAATCCTGGGTCCTAGGCTTGATGCCTCTGCATTGAAACAACAAAGCAGTAAAGGAAAACATGTGCTGATATTTCGAACTATTTCTCTTGTTTTTATTCTGAGCTGACAGTATTCCTACTAGCAAAATTCCCTTTGAAAATTCTGTGTCTTTCTTATGATCTTATTGACATTCATACTGTTAGATAAAAGTTGATAGACACCAATCTTCATTCAGATTAGGACTTCTCCATCCTAGGTTACCAATGAAATCATTGTGAGACAATAAAATTCTTCAAAGTTATTTTTTGAATGGAGAAGCTCTAATAGCACAACCTTAAGATCTTTAGAAGCCTTTGACTGGCATACAAGATTTTTCTGTTGCATGGACTTCCAAAGAATTTAAATACCCATCTGCAAATAATTGTTGGCCTGATTTGTTTCTCAGATTTAGAATCCTTTTAGATTTTTTTTGTCTGTCTTCTCCTCCATTTCTTTAAGGGAGTTTTTCACTTCCTCCTTAAAGGTCTCCATTATTTTCATAAAGTTACATTTAAAATCATTTTCTTCCACTTCTTCTGGGTTAGGATGATCAAGTCTTCCTGTTGTGTGTCCTCTGGGTTCTGGTGTTAACATGTTGCTTTTTAGGATGTTGGAGGAATTCTTGCATTGGTGCCTACCCATCTCTTCCTTCAAATGAGGCCGGCAGCATCTTAGCATCTTGGTCCAATCCTTGCTGTGGCTGTCTCTTAGGTCCCAGGGAATGGGGCATCTGGCTGTCCAGCCTTGTGGCTGCTGACTCACCTCTTAGGTCCCCTCGGTATTGGAGCAGGCTGTATTTCAGAGCTCCATGAGTTTGCAGGCTATGAAGTCCCCTCAGTATTGGAACAGGCCATGTTTCAGGGCTCCACGGAACTCACAGGCGAATAGCCGGGTTTGGAGGTAGGATGGGTTGGAAGCTAGCCCAGACACAGGAAAGCTCCCTGCTGGCTAACTAGAAAAGCCAAGGGCATTGGGGATGGGCCCCTGGGTTTTGTACCACTGGGGAGGTCCCAGAGCATCCTCTGGTGAAAAGAGAAAAATTTTATTTTCCTTTCTTATTTTTTAATTAATTTATTTTTATTTCAAAAGTAGATTCTTCTCTTATACAATACATACTGGTCACAGTTTCCCTCCCTCCATCCCTCCCAGCTTTCCCCCACAACCCCTTTCTTCCCCAGATCCACTCCCCCTCCCTTTCCTCTTCAGTAAAGAGCAGGCTTGCAAGACATGATGGTCAAATAGGGGAAAATGGGACAAAAGAAAATGCAATAAGACAAGGAAAAAGCCTTCGTATCTAGACTGGTCAAGACAACTGAATAGGAGAAAAGGAGTCTCATGAGCAGGCCAAAGAATCAGAGACACACCTGTTTCCATTGCTAGGAGTCCCACAAAAACTCCAAGCTAACAGCTATAATATACAATATAATATAATATAATTAATATAATATAATATTGTGCTTGTCACTTCAGTCTCTGTGAACCCATGTGAGCCCAGGTGAGTTGATTTGGTGGGCCCTATTCTCCTGGTGTCCTCCATACCTTCTGATTCCTACAGTCTTTCCTTTTCCTCTTCCTAGGGGTTTCCAGATCTCTGAAGGGAGGGACCCAATGGAGACCTCCAATTTAGACTCTCTCTGCATAATATTTGGCTGTGGGTTTCTGGACCTGCTCTCATCTGGTGCCAGAGGAAGCCTGTATGATGATGACTGGACAAGGCACCAGACTATGAGTACAGCAAAACATCATTAGGATTTATTTATTTCTTTATTTCTTCATTCATCCATCTGCCTGTCTATTTATTTGTTTGTTAGTTTATAGCTAGTTGTTTGATTCTATCCAAATTCTCTGAGCTATTCAGTCTCCTCCTATTCCTGGCCATTCAGACAGTGTGGGGCATCTTCTTGTGGTATGGACCTCAAGTTAAACCAAACATTGGTTGGCCACTCCCATAAGTTCTGCTCCACCATTGTCCTAGCACATCTTAGACGTAGGACAGATTGTGGGTCAAGGGTGTTGGGGCTGGGTTGGTTTATAGGTTTCTCTTTCCATAGCCTGCAGGTATCTTCTTTCTCCAAAGAGATTAGAACATAGAGGTGAATGTTCCATGCAGGCATCAGCTCAACTTCTCTACTTTGTATTTTATTTTTTTACCTTTTTAATTCTATTTTTTCAAAAAACTATCTTTCTTCATTTTACATGCCAAAATCCATTTCCCACTCCCTCCCCTCCTCCTGTTCCCTCCACCATCCCTCCTTTTACCCCCCATGCACTCCACAAAGAGAGTAAGGCTTCCCGTAAAGAGTCAACAATGTCTAGCACATTACTTTGAGGCAGGACCAAGGCCCTCCCCACTATATCTAGGCTGAGCAAGGTACCCCTACAGAGACAATGGGTTCCATTCGACCACAAGGATATTTGCTCAACTATGTTCACTGAGGCTTTATTTATAATTGACAGAAAATGGAAACCACTTAGATATTCCTCAACTGAATAATGGATAAAGAAAATGTGGTACATTTACACAGTGGAGTATTACTCAACTGTTAAAAACGACATCGTGAAATTTGCAAGCAAATGAATACAAATAGAAGAAAAATCCTAAGTGAGGTAATCCAGGCCCAGAAAGACAAATATGATATGTATTCACTTATAAGTGGATATTATCTGTTAAGTAAATGATAATCAAGCTTAAAGTAGTTTTGGTTTGCATTTCCCTGATGGCTAAGGATGCTAAACATTGCTTTAAGTGTTTCTCAACCATTTAAGATTTCTGTATTGAGAATGATCTGTTTAGATCTCTACCAATTTTTAATTGAATTATTATTATTATTAATTGGTTTTTAGAACTAATTTCTTGAGTTCTTTACATATTTTGGATAGTAGACCTCTATCAGATATGGGGTTGGTAAAATCTTTTTTCTTTCTGCAATTCGCCTTTTCAACTCATTGATAGTGTCCTTTGTCTTGCAGAAGCTTTTCAGTTTTATGGGGTACCATTTATTAATTGTTGATCTTAGTGTTTGTGTCATTGGTGTTATGTTAAGAGAAGTAGTTTTATTTTCAAATATGAATGTCCTGACACATTTATTAGATATATAAATTTTGACTGAAAAAATGTACATGTATACCCATGACTTGTTTCTCTTTATCCAGAGCATCAGCCAAAAGTTGACAGTTTCAATACCCTACCTAGAAACCAAGTTATTCAAATCTGTAAGCTTTCTAGATTCTCTAGGCAAATATGTTTGCAAACTTTCTTGTACAACATGTCCTCCAACAGCCAACAACTTTTCTTTGGTGTCCTTTGTGTCATCACCAAACATGGCCTCAAGGACTCTCAAGCTTCAGAGATAAAGACTATACCTCTCCATTCTTAGCATCTTAACCTGTTCTGGGTATCTATTGCAGAGTGATGGATTTTGCCTAAGCAGTAGCCTGAACAGATAATCATTTATTTTGCTCACCAATCTGAGGATGGCTAGAGTCATCTAGGTAGCTGTCATTCAGAATCTCTCATGTGCCTGAAATTAGACAGTGACTGAGACTAAGCTCATCTTGGAGGTCTCTTCCTCTGCAAGTCTGGAATCAGTAATCAGGAAGACTCAGACCAAAGCAGGAAACATTACAGGTTGTCAAAGACAGAAGGTTGGACAGGAATTCCTCTCCCTCTTCCTCGATCCTTTCTCCTCTCCTTTCTAGTTTTGTTTATTGATGCCCAGAATCATCCAGAGGTTTGGTTCTCTAAGAATTCAAGTAAGGTATGACACCCACAGTAACTGTGTGTACAGAAAAGAATAAAGAATTAAATCAGCAATGGAAAATGTATACATACAAGAGCCCATGAGGTACCAAGTAAATGTTTCTACTTGATGTCTCCCAGTGGTGTCACGCAGATAATGTTTAATTCTGCTAGCAACATTTTGCAATATGAAGTATTGCCAATGAAGGACAATCACATAAACCCTGGAATCCAGCATTTCTACTGAGAGTCAGTCACATAAACACTTTAGACCACCCATATGCCTTACCTTAGCTCTCCAGTCCCTCCAGAGGTCAGCTGGTACTATAGTTCAAAGTCTTTGCTAAAAATCACATTGATATATTAACTATCAGACACAGCTCAAGGTTTCAACTGAAGGATGACATACATAGCAAAAATGTATTTCAAGAATTCATAGGTTCCCTGCCTGGAGCTAAAGATGATCCAAGCTTTGCTGTGGAAGACACATGTTGTTAGCAGCTTAGATCCAAAGTCTAGACACATTATCTAAGAGTAGACAGACATCCAATACTGTGGCCAAAGACTCACTTAATGACTCCCACAGTGGAAACCCTGCATGGGAGTGTTTGGTAAAGGCTTGGAAGTCATTTATCAGAACACTGTTCTCATCTATTCATCAATCAAACATAAATTCTTAGGTTAGAGAACCAATTTACAATGGGGGTTATATGCAAACATTTATAGAAAGATTTAAAGTCACCATAGATGATGACCAACATCTAGAAAGTTCTTTCTGTCTGTCCTGACTGAGAATAAGAAAGTTTTTTTCACTTGGTTTCTCTCTGGAGGGAAAACAATTTCTGGCCAAAAGAAGTAAACAGGGAATTTTTCTTCCAAGGCAAAATCTCAGAGATGAAGTTCAAGCATGTAAATTTCTATTGGCCTGAAGAGAAGTTTTCAGTGACTTAGCACTATGATCTGCTGTAGATGAAGTATTTGGTGAATGTGTGCTCTCCAAAAAGCACCTGAGAAGTCCCTGTCACTAGAAATACCTGAAGGAACAGCGACTGTTCTTAAAGACAGTGATTCTACTTTCTTCCTTTTTACCTATTAGTCCTATTCAAACCCCTGTATAGAATTATGTATGGATAGATTTCTTAAATATTCTTAAGGAAATAAAACATATCTATATAGCAAACCTGATAGATGTGTTTGAAACAAAAATAAATTTCTACATAGACTAAAGGAACTAACAACTTGAGATTTTTACTTTGCACCTTTAGACATCTGTGACATTGCTATTTCCTCCCACAAAGAGCTGATTTTTCCAATACATTTTACTCAGCATTTTCCCATTAGTTAGTTTCTTACCTTAAATTTAGACTGAAGGATCATTTTGGTTAGAACAACCCCCAAACAAGACAGAAAGATTCTTGGAGTCATAGAGAGAAAGCTCAGAATTGCAGTTATCCAAGCAGCAACACTATTGCTTGCATGGTACCAAGGTAGATTCAACCTCCCCTAAAAGTCGAATTTCTGCAGATGGTCTGTGACTCAAAGAATAAAAGAGTCTTAAAGATTTTAATCTGAATTATTCCAAGAAACACCCTTCCCTTTTAGGACCATCTCTTGATAGGAGACCTAAGCTGAGGAAAAGACAGTCAGGGGATACTTATCCAACAGATAAAGCAGGATACAGTGAACAGGATGCTTATCCATCATCAGAATGCCATTCTACATGTCATTTTGTTCTGTCCCATATGTTCCTTTTTTTGTTCTTGCTTGAAACAAAGTCTTTCCTTGACCTGGAACTCCCCCAAGTAGGCTAGCCTTGTTGACCAGCAATACTCTGTCTCCATCTCACCAGCATTAGAATTACAAGCAAGTTCCTACATGTTCATTTGTGTGTGGTGATGTGTGTGTGTGTGTGTGTGTGTGTGGTGTGCATGTTTGTTTAATGTGGCAGTTCTAAGTGCAGCTATCTAATAAGAAAGCCAAGTTAACTCACCCTGAGACCCTGTTGCATACAAGGTCAGCATCATGGAGAAACTCATATGTGGCTGTCCCAACTAAAAAACTCCTTGTAGAAGGTTACATCCAACTCTTATGTTTCCAAGTGGATGTGCGCACAGCATTGTAAACTGAGACTGTAGTATCGAGGGGAATTCTTGTATTGGGTTATTTTTTTAAGCTCCCAGAGAAAGCAGCACTAGCAGCAGGCTTAGAAACACTATAGACGGTTCAAACACAAAATGATTCTGAAGTTTAATTCAAATTTCACCCTCCTGGCTATTTGTGGTTGCATTTCACTTCGCTGGAAAACATAAAGTAGCTTAGATGGTTGTGGATGTGTAGTTAGGCCTTTTAATTTCGCAGCCTTCATGCGTTACTGCTTGCACAGCAGGAGTGACTCCCCTGACACAGAAGCCAAGTTGCTCAATTGTTCACTGACATCTTTGGTCTAACATCAACACAGTATTTTGTGCGCACCTCCCAGTGCCACAATCATCCAAACCAAATGCTGATGACATCTGGGTCTCTCAAAGCCATAGCAATGGCTCTTGTCCTATTAACTTCTCCTATGAAAATGTAATAGACAGTCTTCAGAGGTGGGACCCCCACCTTAAACATAATAGAAGGGGTGTTAGAGAAATTCTGAATCCTCCCATAATTATGAATAAATTCTTTGCTTTGTTGTGATTAGGGGTCAGCAATCTAAAAAAATATGCTTTAAATAATTAGAGAGTGTTTTTAAATATTCTGAAATCTCATGTCCTCTTCAGTGAACTGGGGGTGTTTTAGCAAGAGGGGTGTCTTTGAAAATTGAACTTTGCAATCAGAAGGCAAAGATGCCATTCATTTACCTGTGTGTGACTCAGCCTAGGGTGCTCACCTTGGCCCGGTCACTGAGAGTGTTTTGTGTTCAGGCTGTGATGTTCCGTTTGCTTTATTTTCAGATTAGCAGAGGATGGAGTCAGCGTGAAGGATGAGAGATGAAAGACATTTTCCCCAAAAGAATATTCCAATGCAGACGTTCTAACTGCTCCTTCTCATTAATTGGATCAAACATATGTGGCAGGTGAGAGCACAATAGATTATACTATATCTCTATCTTTTCAGTGTATTTACTTTCAGCCTGTAATTTTAGATAACTGTTGATTTGTGAAAACATCTATGGAGCTCTCAAGATCACTCGGAGAAGATGCCAGAGAACCAACAGTAAACAAGAAATTTACATTTATGCTGGGGAAAAGGAAGAGAAAGAAATACACAGATAATTGAAGTGTGAGAAAATGAAAACATAAAGATAATGGAGGGTTCAGGCCAAGATCAATATTTCAGATCGAACCAAAGACTTCAAGGCAGAAATATAAAACTTTTAGCCTCTCAATTACCATTCATCGCTCAGCCCTGTGTCTGACATAACTTTCCTTTTAATGATCATATAAAATCTTTTGGGATGCATTAACTTACTAGACAACCAGCAACCATGCTTCATTAACATCTACTCTGAGAAATTACACTTATATTTATTCAAAGATGTTAGGATAGATTAGATGAGATTAGGGGTAAGATACTGTATATATTAATAGACCTCCAGATAAGATAACCTTGTGCCCTCTCACCTTAATCCTCAAGATACCATCCCTGAATAAGCTATAAAATGTGACCTCAGCTGGTAAGAGACCAGAAGACAGAGCCAACCTGTTCATACATTTTCAACTAGATGTGTACTAAAAATGGTTGACACACTCAACATGCTAGCATTTCTAAATAATTAGAAATATCAAATATATTTCATTACATGCGCAAAATATATAAAAACAGAAAATTCTGTGTCTATGAAGTTTCATTAGTGTACAGTTAGGCTTATTTCTTACATATTATTTAACTATGTGTTACCACAATGGAGCAGAAACACAGTGCAGCAGAGACTGTGTGACCTGCAAAGCCTGAAGGATCTTGTTGTTGGTTGTTTTCACTCTTTCGATTCTTTAGAGGACCCACCACCCAGCTCCCAAATAAATCCGAGCAGAGCCTTATTGTTACTTATCAACACCCTGCCTTAGCTTGGCTTGTTTCTAGTCAGTTTTTCTTAACTTAAATTTTCCCAACTACCTTTTGTCTCTGGGCTTTTATCTTCTCTATTTCTGTATACCTTTCTCGACTTCTTCCTCTGTGGTTTGCTGTGTAACTGTGTGGCTGGCCCCTGATGTCCTCCTCTCCTTGTTCTATCTCGCTCTCTCTTCCTCATAGTTCTCCTCCTATTTATTCTTTCTGCCTTCCAGTCCTGTCTATCCTTTCTTGTGCTTCACCATTCACCATTCTACACTTTATTAGACCATCAGCTATTTAGACAGTCAGCGAATCACAGCTTCACAGAATTAAACAAACGCAGCACATAAATAAAAACAACACATCTTTGCACCACTCAAACAAATTTTCCAGAGCATAAACAAATACAATACACCTTAAAATAATACTCTAAAATACCATCTCTCTATATATGGACTGTACCTTGTCCTGAGTAGTACAGTCCTGGAAAAGTGACTGAAAGGTAATCTTCACTATATGTATCAACTCCAAACAGCAAACAAAATAATCCTTCCCAGAAATCAATATGGCCTTTTGTTTGTTTGTTTGAGAATGTTGAGCATGCATACAATGTATTTGGACCAAATCCACCCTCCATTCAATTCTTCCCTCATTACTCCAGCACTTTACTTCCCCAAGTTCATGTGTTCTTGATACTCTTGTTTTTCTTTTGTTGTTGTTGTTTATAACCCACTGAGTCCACTCCACACTGCCATCGTGTTTAAGTGTGGAAGAAACATAGACTCTTGGGGGCCTGCATATCTAAAATAAAGCACCTCTCTCCCTCTCTCATCCGTTGCCAATGACTCCTCAACTAGAGATAGGGATTCATGATCACCTCCCTTCCCCACACTAGAATTTCTGACTGGCTTGACCTTACACAAGTCGTTTGCATGTTTTCACAACCAGTGTTCACTCACACATGCACCTGTCTTGAAAACAGTTTCCGTGTACTCTTTCATACCTTCTGGCACTTATAATCTTTCTGCCCACTCTTCCACAATTATCCCTGAGCCTTTGGAGGAGGAGAGATGATAAAGATGTCCCATTTAAGGCTGAGCACTCTAAAGTCTCTTATTCTCTGAATATTGTGGGTATGTTAATCACCTACTCTGAAAAGAAGCTTCTCTGATGAAGGTTGAGAGTTGAACCAATCTATGGGTATAGTAATAAGTCATTACAAATTGGCCTAATACTACATTGGTTTAGCACAATGGTAGTATGATGTTCTCACTAAGGGCCACAAGTAGTTTTCCCAACAATGATGCTAGGCATGAGCTCCCTCTTATGGAAGAGGCCAATCAGAAAGTGGTTAGTTACTCCTGTAATATACATGCCATTATTATACCAGTGGGTATATCATATCAGGAAAGTTTATTATTGTGGTTTGCAGGGTTCACATTTGATAAGTTGATGTGGGATTGCCCTCTGTATGCTGTGAATATGTTTTATTACCATTGGTTAATGAATGAAGCTGTCTTGGCCTATGGCCTAGTAGAGCAAAGTCAGGCAGGAAATTCAAACAGAGACATATAAAGAGACTAGGCAGAGTCAAGGAGATACCATGCATCTGCCAAAGGAGACAGATGATGGATCTTTACCAATAAGCCTTGTACCAATATATAGATTAATAGAAATGGGTTAATTCAACATATATTGAAGATATATGTATTCCTAGCTAGAAATATGTCTGAATCACTGGCCCAACAGTGTTGTAATCAATATAGTTTCTGTGTGATTATTCAGGTCTGAGCAGCCAGGAAACAAACAAGCATGTTCTACCTAAAGTAAGTCTTCCCCAAATGGGACATTCCAATGTTGAAACAGTTCATGGAGTTTTTATAGTTACAGACCAAAAGAAAGTCATAAATCAAGGCATTTTTCAAATGTATTGGTGGGAATATCACATAGGTTTGTTACAGATATGTAGGGAAATCCCCACTCTAAGTATCAGGTCTTACCTTGTGATATTCTTAGCTTTGGTGTTTGTAGGAGCTAGTGGTCTAGTAACACATTCAAAAAGGTTTTATTCAATAGTCACAAGATATTAGATCAGACACAGAAGTAAGTAATGAGTGGTTATAGAGAGGACTAAAGATAGTCCAATATAATTTGCCTCTATTTCTGCAACATTCCAATTCCTCACAAACACAAATTTCTAATTCGTCAGTCAACCTCATAAAATCTGTTCCACATGTATGGCTGTTGTCCTTGGAACTTCAGCTCAAAAGAGTCAGATATTTATGTCTCCAAATGCTGAGCATGAGGCTTTATTCTGTCTTATTTTTCAAGCAGGGCTCTGTATGAAGGAAAATGATAACAGTTACCACCCCTGTCCTCTATTTTGCCCCTGATGCCAACTACCATACTAGGTAGGCCTATAAAGTGGAAAGTTATATCCTTGCTGTCACCTCCTCCTCTCCTAAGAAGACATCCATAGTCTCCAGCAACAAGGCATAGAAGCTGATCTACATCAGCATAACCAGCCTGTATCATGCAGCTGATGAGAAGCTGGCCAATGGTCCTCAAGGCCATCAAAGCCACAGTCACCACAGCCTGCACTACATAGGAAAGGGAGATCTTACTGATAAAATTAAAGAATCTACATTGAGATGGGGAGATTATTCTGGGATGTCTGAGTGACTGTCCTAAATATTGTCATGCTTGTTCCTGTCAAGGGAATTGAGAGAGTGATGCTAACCACAGATGACAATGTGGCCTCGAAGGCTTTGATACTGAAATAAGTCGAGAGCCGAGGGATGCATTAGATGCCATCCTAGATGCTGGAAAAGCAGGAAAAGGGAGCCTTCTCAAAAGCTGCAGAGTGAGCATCACCCTGTTAACACATGGATTCCAGTCCAAGGAAACTGCCTTGAGATCGATGACTTCTGTGACTCAAAGAGCACATGTGAGTCATTTTTAAGCCCGAGTTTGTGACAATAGCAGCCATACAAAACAAGACTAGGTATTTTCAAATATAAAAATATAACTTACAATGGGAGCTGCCAGGATTTCAGAGTGATTAGATTTAAAAACAAAAACAAAACAGAGCAGCAAAAGTAGGAAAACCAAAATAAAGGTTTAAAATTTAAATAGACACCCAAACTCAGTGACCAAATGAAGTAATAGGTGCACAGACGTTTTTAAAATAGCCAACATATAAAAAAGTCCTGGTGAATAAATAATGTACCAAAATGTTAAATAAAGCAGTTAGTGTTTCCAGATTCATTTCTGCCTCCAGCTCCCTTTCTGCTTCCAGCTCCAACACAGCTCAGCGTGGTATTTTTCATGATCCCATCTTTACTTAAAGCTCAGGCAGTTCGTTCATCCTGCTGTTTTTTGTACTGATTTTTCCTGTTAAAAATTCCATTAAGACAGTATTTATGTTGAAGACTGAGTTTTGGGTGCCTTTCATGTTGTGCCTGAAGCAAGTACTTTGTTCCCCTCAGTGTGGCCCACGGTCAATACTGTGCTTCTAACAGGGAAGGCCACACATACCATTTCAACACGATCTCTGCCACCACTGCCTCCTTCTCTCAAGACCTCCACCTGAGAAGAGCAGCCTTCCAGACAGAAGCAGAGACAAAGAAGGGACTGGGCATTTGAACTATAGGTTACCTCCATTTTATAGATAATGAAGATGGGGAGAGGATTAGACTTGAGAGGTGAAGAAATCCACAGTAGCCAAATGATAAGCTGGTGTTCACTGAGTCAACAAACAAGTCAGTTTGTCCTATTCCTAGAAGAATGCTTCTTTGGTCTTTTCTTCGGTCAGCTCCTTGCCCACGGATTTGGCTCCTTTCAATCCTGTGGGACTGTACTGGGGACTTTAAGTGTTCACCAAAGCTTTATGTTTTCCCAGGGATAAAACAGCTTGCTTTCAGCCCAGTAACTACTCACTTATTGAGCTCATGGCCCCAGCCCCTGCCTTACCAGACTAATAACTGGAAGAATCTACGCAACCTGGGCCCCACACACTGCATTCCTTTCAGGGTGCCCCCGCCTTTCACCTTCTTCCGGCGCAGCCAATCAGTGCTTGTTCGATGTACTGCTTCATTGCCTCCCATTTCCCAGCAACAATGTCTTCAGATTCAGCCTAAGCACAGACACGTTGGCACCTTCATAATGAAAAATAACTCAAAATCCCCACCGTTCCCTATGCGGCTTCCACATCCTGCATACACTTGGCTTCAATGTCAGAAGTATTGTTCATCTTGAATACAAATCACTTCTAGTGTGGCACTTCTGAGACTCCTCACAGACTGCTCCAGTCTCCAAGTCCCACTTGGCCCTAGTCACTCATTCCCCATTTGGCCACAGTCAGCTCTGGCTATGCTTCAAATACCTCATTCCAAGGCTAGAGCAACAGTGCAACATTGTTGCATCAAATATTTTTAAGATAGAAATGCCTTCTGTGGAGTCATAATGTTGATCTATAGAAGAATGAACAGACTTGAAGCCAAGGAAACTGGTCCTCTCATACTATCTACTTCCCAGAGTCTGAGAGATGATGTTTTCTATGTATTGTCCCTTAATAATATCTTAAAATATAAATATTAATAATAAAAATATTAAATAAATAATAGATCAATTTTTTAAAAAGTCTGTGTGTGTGTTCTCTTACCTCCAACAGAAGACAGGTAGAATCTTGGCCATCATTTTTCAAGTCTTATTCTGGTGGGTGGCAAATATATAATCTCAGAATGTCTTTTGTCCTCAATGTCCCATACCTATGAATGTTTCTTTGTTGTATGCATGGCTTCCTTGTGCTGAAGTATTCATCTGACAAGAGCACAGGAGACATCTCTGTCTCTGGTAGACAATCTACTCAATAACTTGGTGTTGTGGGGGAGGAAGCAGTAAATGTTCATGTTGTAAGAACATGTGCATATTTAAGAGCGTGAGCATGTGCATGAGGGGACCAGAGGTCAACCTCAGCTCTCTCGATGGGAGCTGGGGCTCACAACGTAGGCTAGGCTAGATGGCCAGTGCATCCCAGGGATCCAGCTGCATTGGGACTCCAATTGCTTGCCACCACACAAGACTTTTTTATGTGGGATTTGTGAAATAAACTACTGTCCCCATGCTTACATGACAAATGTTTACCCACTGAGCCATCTCCCCAGGCACTCAAGGGCTTTCTTGATGGCATCCATGTCTGATCTCACATGTCCTGCTTCAGTGGCTCAAATTATCCATAATTTGCCATAACTGGCCAGGAGAAAGGAGTTCTGGTATGGTCTCTGTGGCCCATTTGCCTCTTGCCAATTCCATCATCCTTTCTCTAGGAGCATCTGGGGGTACCACATGCCTCTCTCTCTCTCTCTCTCTCTCTCTCTCTCTCTCCACAAATTTAAGTGGAATTCTATATATTTTTCACAGCTCTTTCCCAAAAGCATTGTTCCAAGCACTATCCTTGTCACTCATCCTCTAGCTTCTTACTTTTCCCCAAATGGGAAAGGGAACATCTATCGTTCCTCCCTGTGAGCAGTCGTAGACAAGGGTTTCACCCAACTTTCAGTTTCAAGGCACCAGTCTTTCATGATACATGTAGCAGATTGGACAGGTGGCTACAGTTCGCCTTCCCTTCCCAGGAGCATCCCTCTTGGGAGACATATTACTGGCTCCTCCTATCAGAATGGAAGCCACCTCCCCACTCCTTAAATCCAGGATGCCATTGTGTCTTTCTCTGGTCAATGAAAGGGATACTGCGGCAGCTCTGATACAGGCCTGATGTAGATGATTGGCAGGCGGAAGGATGCCCACGGCTAAGGTGTGAAGAAAGCAAAGTCAGAATGCACATGATAGAGGCTCAAGGACATCATTTTCATCCCCCATCTATCATACAGTCCCTAGACATGGACAGAGGTCACGCAACCCTGTGTACGTTGACTGCCGACCCAGAATCTATCTCAGCCACAGTCATCCTATGCTGATTGATATCAACAGTGTTCAGGCAACAATAAATGGTGTTTGTATTAGCTGTAAAATTCTGGAGAAGCTTGTCATGCGGCAAAGGCTAACTGAAAGTATTTTCTCATAACATTTTCCTCGCCTCAAATCTTCTGCATTTCCCTAAGGTTTAGACTTTTGAAACACTTGCTTGTTCATCTCTCCCCTTAGGCAATACACTCAGGTCCAAGAATATGACTGAATTATAGGCAGTAGGGGGAAAACGTGAAATAAGAGGAGAATAAAATAAACAAACAAAACTGGCATTATGTCCCTAAATATTTTCCTAAATGCACTCTATCTGCCAGGGATTTAGGCCCACAGAGAGCTTGTCAATTTCAAGTCATCAGAGGTTACTTCTGGAACACACACTTTTTCATTACCTATCTCCCATGTATATATCTATAAAACCTGGTTACAGCCCCAGCTCCAAACATCAGGGGATTTTGAACCTCAGTGAAATTTGGAAAGTTGCTCCTTCCCAGGTATTTCCAAGGAATATTGAGCCTGGCTGATATAACCTAACAGGTCCTTATGTATACTACCAGAAAGTAAGATCAATTTCCCAAGGTGACTCATACCATCCCCCTGCAAACACGCACACACACACACAAACTTACTTACCAATGTATGTATGTATGTATGTATGTATATATATGTGCATATGTACATATATATACATATACTATACTCTTATGTACACAGATACATACCTATACTTACACCATATGCATATACACATTTGAACACATGTGTGTAACTATATAAACGTATACCAAACATTTACACATATAGACACACAAACGTTATGTGACCCAGACTGTGGATTTCCCAATCAATGCCTATGCACGCTGGTGGTGGGCCTTTAGAGGGTGAAGCTTTACATATTGATCTGAAAAGCACAACTTCCCCATCATGTTTCTCTAAGCTTGGATACAGGCCCTTGCAATGTTCCTAAAGGACAAAAAGGGGGGAAGGTTCAGAAAAGCAGCCATGGGAACTGCCAGGACATTGCCTCCTTAAGGCAAGGGCTCAATCTCAGCCATGCCATCCAACCCATTAAGCATGCCATCTTCATGGCTACTTCACTATTTCAATTTTAGCACCAACTCCCACCCACCCACTGCCACTGCCCACTGCCCTTCCCCCCTGAAATTAAATAAGCTTACTGGGGGGAAACAACCATTGGAAGCCTCCTTCACATTACAGATTGTTAAACAAATGCCCATTTAAAGAGCAAAACGCAGGCTCTCAAGGCAAACCAGTCCAAATGTGAGCTATCTCTAAGATTCACCTGTAACAAACAGTTCTCTGTTTAAAGAGTTATATGGCCCATCCTCAGATTTCCTCAAAGAAGGCATTCCACTGCATGAGGTATAGATCTTTACCTCCATGAACCAAAATTCCTAGCAATATCCACCCTTGAAGGATGGCTATCTGTGTAGAGAATTGGGAAGACCCCCTTCTTCTTTGGTGTATATGGTTTATGAATCATTAACAATAAAATGTGATTGCCTCTGCCGAGATTACTGGAGAGTTATTCTGTCCTTGAGCTACTATTAATTGTTCGATTCTCTTGTTCTATAATTCTATGCCACATGTACAATACTGTCAGCATGGATGTGCTCCTAAAGGAGACGACCCTACCCTAATACAGCTGTGCAAACCTGAGAGCTCTTCGCTGAAAGAGCACACGGAGGTGCTGTGGGGCATACATGGGACACAAACATTACAGCATTATGGTCCTTTATCCACTAAATAAGATTGCCTTCTCTCCTTGGAAACAGAGAAAGAGAATAGCCAATACCTGGAAGTTTTCCCATCTTCTGGTCTCTTCAGAAGATAATACCTCATGCTTTTCCCTATTCCCAATTCTCAATAAGTGTTGGTGAGCCATGACCCCTGCTATGACAAATTGCTACTTGAAAAAAAAGTTATTTTCAATTTTAGACAGTCTTCAAAAAGAAAGAGGGCACACTTCCACTAGCTGCCTCGTCTTCATGAACACTGTGCCCATTTAGGAGAAAAGGAACCAGCTGGTGTCCTAAAGAAAACACTCTTTGGTGGTGTTAGTTGTTGAATTGCAAAGCAAAAAATAAAAATCTATATAAATAGACATGGTAAATGACTAACAAATAAAGCCTAAATGTGGGATACATCAAGTGCTTGGGAAATGCCCAAACCTCCCCTTTTCAGCATGCTGGAAAGGCTATTAAGAACATTAAGCCTAATTTTATTTTTACCATTTGCTTAATAAAATGCCTGCATTGTATAACTTACCCATTATTTTCTCCTTTGAAGACATTAAGTCAAGGGAATCTCTATTTCATCCCTCAGATAAAAAGTTATTTATCTGTGATTTTGAATATGGTCTGCATGTATAGAGCCACTATGTTACTAAATACAACTCAGGGTTAAACAAATAAAAATGGTGATAAGAGAAAGATTAATGGGTATTGGACAGGAAGGGGGTCAGAGCATCTATCAAGTTGAGTCCTCAAAAGAAATGTGGATTTAATGTAGCAGAGATGTACAGGAGGATTCTTACTGCAAATGACAAGTGAGACAGAACATACTCCTGTCCTGTGCCAATGGAATCTTCTCAGAAAAGCAAACTAAAAGGGAAAAAAAAGCAAGAAAAATTTAAACTGAGAGCCAGGCTTATTTGTGAATAATTAAGAACCAAAGAACTTACACTCATATTGGAAATATTGATGTTAAGGTGAAATATAAAAAGAAAAACTAATTGTGTAGCAAACAAGATGCCCTGTAAATGTTGTCCTGGACACACTGAGGATCTCAAGCCACCTGTGAGGGTTAGCTGCAGCATACGCAGTTAGTACTAGTTTGGGGTTGGATGGCACCAAAGTAAACTAAATAGTTCTGTGGCAGCTAATTTCTTATTGTTCTTTCCCACAGCTAAATTTGATCTTACGCCACCTTCCTATGTATACTGTTTAGCCTAAAGACTTTTCTGTAGACAGTGGACTGTAACTTAACCTGATGTGTATGCAGAGTGTACTCTACTCTTGTTTAAAAAAAATCACTAAGCCAAATCTAATCACAATTGGGTTGGCTCTTCCTTATTTCCTATTTTTGTATATCACTTCCTTTCATCTAACTATACACAAAACTGGTCCATGGTGGTCACTGGAAATTTCTGAGTCATTTTAGGAGCAGACTGGTTGGATCCTAGAACTATGATTAATCCCATGAAGTTTGGCCATAGTACATTTGTTGTGTTTTTGTCTTTTAGCAAAGGTCTTCCTACAGAAGGGTTCCCATCATAGTCTAAAGGATATCCTAAGACATAGCAGGTCAAGAATATTCCAACCCTTGTGCTAACATCTCCCCCTCCTCTCTATAACAAGAGACAGAACTGGTACCTTGGCAGGCAATCCTTTATGGCATGTTTCTATCAAGTCAGTCACATGCAAAATGGTTAGAGGAGTTAATAAAATTGTGTCTTCTCTCCTTTGCTCTCCATTTACTAAATTTACCTCTGATCAGTAGTATAACAAGAGCCAAAATGCAATACCAGGCCAGATGTTTAGCCTGAAAAACTCAGATCTAACATACTCCTCTCTCATGATACCTTGGTATGAACATTTTTATTCCTTCTACTGATTTAACTATGTTGTTCCCTGACAATTGAAAGAATTTCTGAACCTGAATGATGGAAAAAACTCTGTGGAACTCAAAATGGGATGCCAAATAATCCATCTTCTCTTTTTCATATTGTAAATATTTTTAAGCTACATATTTGTGCCTATAATTGTGTTTGTGCTTGAGAACGCACAGTTAAGGAATACAGCCTTGCCCTGGAATAATATCAAGTGAAGGAAACATCCTGTACATAAGTTACTATGACAGCAACTGACGCACTGAAGCTAAGGTTTCTGTACATCAGTTTTGGAGCCTGCAAAATATTCTGGAGGCAGCTGCAAAGACAGAGAGAGATGACGGGACTCTCTAAAGCTCCCGAGATAGTGACCCTTCTGCTCTGCTCTGCTGTACTCTTCACTCTTCCTTTTGAATTGGGTCCAGTCTCTTGCCTTCTAGAGTAGAACTTGGGAATGTGATGGTCCAGAGTTACACAGGGAAGCCTTGTCTGTTTCCCCACAGGGCTACCAGGCATCATTTATTCCCAAGAACTTTTCCTTTGACCTATAAATGGCTCTTCACCTTCCTAAATACAACCAACTGCCTTAGGAGTAAAGCAGAGAATGTATCTGTGGGAACCCAATATGGCTTGAAGGACTAGCCATGGGTGTAAGCCACTGGCTGACTTCTTTTTCTTCTCTATGAACAAGGGTCATTGACAAGCAGCCAAGCCAATTTCTCAAGTCCCCAGGTGGAAGCATTTTTCCTGAACCCCACCAACAACCTCTCATAGGACCCACTGACCTTGTGTTCCTGTCTCCTGTCAAGTGACGGCAGGATAAAAATAAAAGAATGCTGTGCTGGTGTTTTCTATTTTTTCAACTGAATGAGCCAATGGCTTCTTTGTCTCTTTACCGCTTGAGAAAAAGGAGTAACGAATAAAACCAGAAGTGTAAGTGCCGCAGCTCACAGCAGGGATGGAGGGATGAATCCTTCAGATGGGAGGACACTGAAGACACAAAAATGGGACAGAGCATAATACCCGAGTCAGGGCTGAGTGCCTGCAGTAGAAACTTATGCCTACTGCAGGTTTTCCCACAGGCATTACCCCCTCCTCATGGCCTGGAGAAGAACCTCGCTCTGGTGAAGCTTGCTAGTGAGCCATAAACTCCTGGTAATTCCTCTAACTGAACAGCAGCCCAAGGTGCACTGCACCCTGGAGTATTTCCTTCTCATGTCTCTCACCAATTCACAAGCATGTTGGCTTGCCGGGATCCGTGCCTCTGTTAGACCATGCACTGCTATTATTTCTAAAAAATACTTTCCATTTTCCTTTTCCATTACTGTTCCTTCTCCTAATCATTCCTTTAGATTCTCCTAACCACCAAAGTCTTTCGGCGCTCCTGACATTAGCGTATGACCATCCCTCACTGATGTAGGAGGGTCATCTGTCTATGTGTTACTTTCATTGGTTAATAAAGAAACTGCCTTGGCCCCTTTTG
>LOEQ01009770.1:890-12877 GCA_001685075.1 Bramus lutescens | reverse complement strand
CGGGAGCTGGGCTGGACGAAAAGCAGGGCCCGCTCCCCTTATTACTACACCTCACAGCATTTCCTAGAGGTTTCTTTATAATGAGGCAATCTGTAGCTCACAAGTGAGCAGTATTCACACAGATTTTACCACACATTCTGGAGACAGATCTTCATGTTTTCTTAGTACATTAATAGGAGACCCTCCTAAGCTCCTGAAGTATGGGAGAAGATTTATTAATGTAAATAGCAAAATGATAGTAGTTCTTAGTTCCCATCAACTTAACGGCAGCATCAATAGATACACTCCAAACTCTCTTGAGAATGTTTGGCATTTCATATGTAACTGAGATGAAGTCTGCTCTTGAACTTCTCAGTCAGCCTTGCATTCTCTCTATTGACTGCCTGTGTGGATAAAGGTATTTTGAGAATGAGCTGACCCACTGGTTTCTATACCTGCTGAGAGAACAGAGGTCATAGGTCTATCCTGCTTCAAATTCTGTTAACCCATTTCTTACCTAGTAACCATTCTGAGGTTCCATATTATGTAAATGACTCTAGGATTGCTGTCTAGGGTCTCTAGTTTGTTCCCAGCTGTCCAGACTCAAAATAATTGCACAGAAACTATATTATTTAAACTACTGCTTGGCCAATCACTTAACCATATTGCTAGCTAGCTCTTGTACCTTTGGTTAACACATTTCTATTATTTTACATTTAACCACGAGGCTCGTGGCCTACTGGCAAGATTCCAGTTGGCTGCTGGTGCCTTTCTCCTCTGGTGACTCCCTGGTTTCTCCCTGACTCTGCCTACTTTCTCCCAGCATTCAGCTTAGTTTTCCATGCCTAGCTCTGTTTCACCCTATCACAGGCCCAAGCAGCTTCTTTATTCAACCAATAAAAGCAACATATATACAGAAGGGAATCCCACATCCTAGGATGACAGTTTATATCATCCCAAGAGTAATATACAATAATTAGGAATGACATAATTTCACTCAAAATTAATTGATTTTTTTCTACCCCACATATTATAACCCAGCTCACTCTACCTGCATGTCAGCAAGCAAAAGAATCCATCACAGTGTAGCATTGTAAGATTTACAAAAAACATTTCTGGTTTATGTCTAAATGATCAACAGATAGATTACTAGGTCTTCCCACACTGCTTTGCTTGGAATCCACATGACACCAAGCTTCTTATCCTCAGTTTCTTCTTTTGAACAAAATTATGCTGAAATTCTTCCCATCATAAAAACGCCAAACTACTTTCTCCCCTTTTTCCATATTCTTCCTCTAGCCATGATGCTTTGTCCTGTACTTATAAGACAATTGTCTCAAAGCGGATGTATGCTTTCAAAGCTATGGTTACATAAAGTCCAAGCTCCATAATTTAATATGCTTCCTATCTACTCATTAGGTGAGGTCACAGGTACAATACAAGAATACACTGACATGAGTTAGCAGGTCTAAATGAGGACTGGAGAGGGAGAAAGAGGCCAAGGCACGAAGCCCAGAAAAACAGATGACAGGCTCCTCTAGACGTAAAGAAAACACGTGACTATGCAGCCACGGATGTAGGCTCTGTCCTGGTGTCTATATAGTTCTCATATCTCAGCCCAACTACTCAGAACCCCTGCTGGCAACACCAGAAAAGGAATAGGACTCAGATAGGGCTTACACCCAAAATCTAGGAAGCAGAATACACAGCCTCCAAGGGCAGAGAAAATGCTTAGCATTTATTTTAGAGACCACCAATCCAAACCAAAATGGCTGGTTCAGAGCACTCTGAACACAGAACAATTGCTCTGTACAGCATTTCCACCCAGACATCTCTGGGTAGTAACAAGTAGGTAAACAAACAAGGGGTCTCAGAGAATCCTCACTGCACACACAGACCATTCCCTGCTGGAAGTGAGTGTCCTGTATGAAATTAGTGTCTCCTCCTCTCTACCAAAAGCATTTCTAGCATTTCTTATACGGACAGGGACAGAAAGTCACCTTGAATCATTCGGAAAAGAACCCTTTGAGTTTCCTAGATGAATGAAAAGCAGGCTACATTAGAACAAATTTCCCCCAAAATAACTGACAGAGGAGACCTCACACTAAACTTGATGTGTAAAAACTGTATCTCTTTTTCACAATGATTGAACTTGAAAACATAGCTCAGTGTTGTTATGGAGATGGTAACTTTGCACACATTCTGGCACTTCCTGACAGGCGTAGGAAAGGGGGATTGATCCTGATGACACACTATGAGGTGAGTCACCTGGGCGTCTTTGGAAGTTAGTGTGGAGTATGTTTCTGAGGTTAGTAATGCTTGCCTCTGAGTTTCATAAGGCTGTTATGGGAATTAAAGCAAAATGAGATTAAGTTGAGGGGGTCAGGATACCATGATCTCAGAAACTAAAAGTAAGACAATTACTATTCTAATTCAAAACCATTTATATGTGAACTATGTACTTGGGCTACAAAGCCTGACTGGCCCCTCAGGTGCACAGAAAATTTCTAATTAAAATTTCAATACCAGCTTTCACAGGCAAGGGATTTCTTAGACAGTCAAATAAGCAATGACTGTAGCAGTTTTCCTGGCTCCAGGCTCTGCTCCCCATTATCAACAGACAGACACAACTTCACACCGACGCAGAGATGTGCCCCGATATTTGTGTTTGACTACATCAGCCTTAGACCAAGCAGCATGTTTGCAGCAGAGAGAGGAAAGACTTTGTCTTCATGTATTATTGTGGATTGGTGTGTGTGTGTGTGTGTGTGTGTGTGTGTATGCATGTGAAAGAAGGCTTCACACACCATGTGGAGGTCAAGATCAATGTGGATTGCCTTCCTCTTCCTTCACTCACCTCTTATTTTTGAAACAAAGTATCTCGGAGTCTGGATCTTGACAATTGATTCTGACAGTCTTTGTGGCCAGCAAGTCCTCAGAATCCTCCTCTCTCCATTCAGCATCCCCTGGTGCTGGGATTACAGGACAGATAGCTATGTCCTTTTTCCATAGGTTCGGGGTTTGTGCATCAAGCACTTTAGCTACTGATCGATCTCCTTGGTCCTTTGTTTTCTTATCACAATCCTTTATGGAAGGCCCTTTGAAGATATCTTTTATCCGTTCATCAAATTGTTTGAATCATATTCTATTTCTTTTCAGTACATTTTGATTTGGTTGGTTAGTTTGATTTTTCAAGTCAGGGTCTCTCTGTGTAGCCCTGGATGTCCTGGAACTCACCCTGCAGGCCAGACTGGCCTCAAAGTCACAGAGATCCACCTGCCTCTGCCTCTGGAGTGCTGGAATTGAAGGTGTGCGGTACCACCGCCCAACTCAATGTGCTTTGAAGTAGCTCAGGATTGATGAAAAATGACACCAGGATGTGACTGCGCTACAGCAGCCAGACTATCAGGGATGAACGCATTGCAGCCGAAAGCAAAATTGCAAAGTCACAACCAGAAAACAGCTTTTAAAGCCAGTCTCCAAATCTAATGCTCACCATGTGCTGCCTTCTGCTAGAGCTCCTGGAAGGCCACCTATGCACCATCAATCTACATTTGGACACCTTCCACCAGCAGCCACATTTATGTGCTGCTGAGCGTTTCATTGGATTTACAAGAGCTAAGTGGAGAGCTTCTGATATAATGGGGAATCCTAATGAAGTAAAATACCAATGAAAGCAAGGACAACTTCCAAGAGGAGAATGAACAAGGACTTTATTTTTAAAACAGATGCTCCATCTCCTGGAATGTCTGTCCCTTTCAGACCTCTACCTTTCATTCATCTACTCTGAGCCCAGCATTTGCCAGACACTGGGGGCTTTGGCAATGAAACCGGCCAGATTTCGGCACTTTGGGGAACATGAAATCTATTTGGAGAAGGAAGACTAGCATAGGATAGAGTTCTCCAAACCTATCAGTCCCTATCGTTAAGTAATAGCTCTCATGTACTCAATGTGCCTTAAAATACCATCAAAAGGAAGTTCAGTGGGAACTTCTGGAATAACCTACATAGGCTACAAGGAGTGGAGAATGCAAGATGAGCCTCACAAGGAAAGCTCTCTTGACAGAGGGCAAACAGGAGCTCTGCCATGAAGAGAGCAATACAAAAGAAGGCAGACAGTGGGCCTCCTGTTATCCTACAGTGGGGAGGGGAGAGAGAAAGGAGAGAAAAGGCAGAAGGGGGAGGAGAAAACAAAGAGAATTGAGAAGGGGAATAGAAAGTGATATAGAAAGAGAAAAAGAGGACCAAGAGAGACAGAGAGAAAGACAGAGAGAATGGAGGAAAGATGGGGAGAGACAGAAAGTGACAGAGAGAGGGGAGGAAAAGGGAAAAAGAAAAGAAGAGGAAGGAAGAGAGAAACAGGGAAATGAAGAGAGAAATTGAGATTTATTTAACTTGAACCTGTTATGAGGAATTCTAATTTAGATCTTCAGAAGGCTTCCAAAAATCTAAGTTTAAAACAAGCTATCTCTTGCACACTCCAAGGATGAAGAGGATCACAAAACCATCATCAGAAAAACATTGCCCTAAGAAAGACAAGCAGCTCCACTTTCCTTTATAGCCTGGGACATAAAGGGACACTGTTAGCTGAGATTGGCTTACTCCATGATAATTTTGACATATATTATTTTTATATTTTTAAAGTGCTGTCATAACTGTTATTTTACTTCAGCTAGTAGGTATCAATTACTTTTATCACCACTTACAGCCACAAAGTGTAAGAAGAAATTGTGTGGCTCAACCAAGATCATCAAGTCTGAGGCACTGAGTCCCAGAGGCCTCCTAACAGACGGTCAAGCATTCATTCCACTACAGCTTACTTGCTTGCAATCTTTTACTTTCTTATTTTGCCCTAAATGAAAGTTGTTATTTTGACACTGATTAAAGTGAAGAAGTATATCAACATTATGTTAACATACAGGTGGGCTTCTGCTTGGTTGGTGCAGGAGAATTGCCTGTAATCTGTCAATCATGTTTTAAATAAACGCTGATTGGCCAGGCAGGAAGTATAGGTGGGAAAACCAGACAGGAAGTAGAAATGATGCTATGAGAACAGGAGAATTTTGGGAAGGAGGAAGGTGATTCCTCCCACTCCTGCCCAGACCACAGAAGCAGCAGGACGTAATCTGCCCCACTGAAAAGGGTACTGAGCCACGTGGCTAACATAGATCAGAATAATGGGTTGATATAAGCTACAAGAGCTAATAAGTAGCCTGACCTATTGGGCCAATCAGCTTTATAACTTTAGAGATCTCTGTGTGATTTTCCTTGGGGCTTGCTGACTGTGGGGTACCAGACGGGACAGAAACCCCAACAAGCAGGCCCCCATTCAATATTACACTTGGTTTTTATTGCTTCCCTCAAAACTCCCTCTAATTGTTTAACCTTCTACTCTGATCATACATTTCCTGAGTTATTGACATATGCTGGGAATTTTTTAAGTTCTAAAGATGAAAATGGTTATTCTCTAGGAACCCATGGGCCCTGACAACCCAGGAAGCAGATAGGCTTACTGCAGACCTTCATCTCCCCTCTGTCTCCTTCAAAGCCAATCGTTTTCAGACCTTCACTTTCCCTCTCCCTGAGATACAATCTCCCAGTGTCCTTCCCACCTTCTGTGGCCTCTTCTCTCTCTGCCTCCAGTGACTAAGCAAAGACTGGTGAAACACTCTGCTTTCCTCCCTCCTGTGTCTCTCCTCAGCCACCCTCCAAGCCACTCCCATTCCAAAGTGTCAGCTGCCAACACCTAGAAACACGTTGTATTCAGAACTCCCATACCAGGCAAAATCCCAGAAGCATTTCCTACCAGGCAACAAACAGCCACCACACTCTCACAAGAGAGAGTGACAGAAACCAAGGAACAAAACATCCACCCAATGAAGACAAGCCCAAATATCAGCACCTAGAATTACAATCATTTCAAGCCCAGATGCATAGATGCCAATGCAAAACCACAATCAATAGCAACCAGGTTAGCATGTCTCTACTAGAGTCAAGCAATCCTTCTACATTAGGATTGAGAATTGCGACATGACTAAAACAAAAGACAAGAACCTCAATAAAAGTCTGTGTGGATATGTTAGAGGTCCTTAAAGAAGAAATGAATAATCCATTAAAGAAATCTATGAAAACACAAAGAGTGAAAGGAAATGAATAAAAAGCTCAAAATCTGACAGAAGAAATATCAGTTAAAAAAATCTAAACGGAGGGAAATCTGAAAATGAAAAATTTAGAAGCTTAAACAGGAGCCTCAGAGGAAAGTCTCACCAACAGAATACAAGAGATAGAAGAGAAAGTCTCAGACACTGAAGACATAATAAAATAAATGGATACCTTCATCAAAGAAGATGTCAAATTAAAAAAAAAATTAAGCAGAAAACATGCTGGAAATCTGGGACAGTATGCAAAGACCAAACCCGAGAATAACAGAAGTAGAGGAAGGAGGAAGCTCAGGTCAAAGCACAGAAAATACCTTCAGCAAAATCATAAAAGACAATTTCCCTAACCTAAATAAGTAGATTCCTATCAAGGCACAAAAAGCATACAGAACAGCAAATAGAATGGAAAAGAATAGAAAGTCCCCTCACCACATAATAATCAAACTCTAAATGTACAGAACAAAAGAATTAAGCACTTCTGGGGAAACAATGCCAAGTAGCATATAAAGATAGACTTTTAGAATAACATCTGACTTTTCAGTAGAGACCCTCAAACTCAGAAGGGACTGGAATGATGTGCCACAGACTCTAAGAGACCACAGATGCCATCCCTGACTGCTATGCTCAGCAAAACTTTCAATCAAAATCAACGAAAAAGAATGATATTCCACAGTAAATCTAAATTTAAGCAATATCTATCTATAAATCCAGCTCCACAGGAAGGACCATAAGGAAAATTCCAGTCTAAAGAGGTCAACCACGTCCGTGAAAACATAGGAATAAATAATTCCAGGCCTGCAAATCAAAAGAAAGAAGAAAGAAAAGAAAAAGGAAGAAAAGAAACCAGCGCAACAACAAAATAACAGGAATCAAGAAACCCTGCTCATTGATAACTCGCAACATCAGCGGTCTCAATGCCTCAATAAAAAAAGACACAGACTAAATAATGGATAGGGAAACAGGAAAGAAATACACCTTAACATTAAGGGTAGACATCATGTCAGGGTAAAAGGATGGAAAAAATATAGTCTAAGCAATGAATGTAAGAAGCAGGCTGGCATAGCCATTTTAATACCTGTGAAAATAGATACCTTCAAAACAAAAATAATCAGAAGCAATAGGGAAAGACAGTATGGACAAAAATGAAAAACCCACCACGGTGACATTTCAATTCTTAACATCTATACACCAGAAACAAGCACAACCAAGTTTAAAAAAGAAACACTATGACAACCTAAATCATATATTGACCCTCACAGGAATAGAGAGTGACTCCAATCCCCTAAATCTTGTCAATTGACAGGCCATCCAAACAAAATCTAAACAGACAAATACTGGGACTATCTAATTTTATAAACTAAATGGAACAGATTTTTACAGACATTTCATGAAAATACAAAAGAATATGCCTTCTTCTCAGCATGTCACGAAACTTTCTCAAAAATTGAACACATACTCTCACAAAAAGCAAGTCTCGGCATCTTAGCAGATACAAGAAAATTTAAATAAGAGCCCAAATTCTCTCTGACCACCACAGATTGAAGTTAGATATCAACAAAAACAAAAACAACAAAAATCATACAAACTCATGGAAACTTAATAACTTACTACTGAATGAAAATGGACCAAGACAGAAACTAAGAAAGAGATTAAAGACTTTATAGAATTGAATAAAAGTGAATGCACAACATACCCAAACTTACAGGGCATGAGGAAGACAGTTCTAAGAGGCAAATTCATACTACTAAGTGCCAATACTTAAAAAAGGGGTGGGGGGAGATCTCACTCATACTAATAATTTTACAGTACAATTGAAAGCCTTAGAACAAAAAGAAGAAATAGCACCCAAAAGTAGTAAATAGCAAAAATATTAAATATCTTGGCTAAAATTTAAAAAAGGAACAACAGCAAAAACAACAAAAAGAATAAAAAGAAGCAATAAAACAAAGAATTGATTCATTGAGAAAATAAGATTGACAAAACCTTTATTCAAATTAACTAAAAGGTGAAGAGCCAAGATCCAAATTAAAAGAATTAGAAATGAAAATGAGGGCATAACAACAGACACTGAGGGAACCCAGAGAATCGTATGAACATATTTAAAAGCATGTACTTCAGCAAATGGAAAAACCTGAAAGAAATGGATAAATTTCTCAGTAGGTACCACTTACTAAAGTTAAATCAAGATATGATAAATAATTTAAATAGATCTATAATCCCTACCAAAGTAGAAGCAGTCATTTTAAAAATCTCACAACAAAATAACGTCCAAAGCCAAATGGTTTTAGAGCAGAATTCTACCAGACTTTTAAAGAAGAGTTAATGCCAAATTTCTCAAATTATTCCACAAAAATAGAAACAGAAAAAAAAATTGTCCAATTTATTTTATAAGGCCGTAGTTACCCTGATACCCAAAACTCATAAAGACTCAACAAAGAAAATTACAGACCAATTTCCTGTTTCAACATGTATCCAAATGTACTCGACAAAATATTTGCAAACTGAACCCAAAAATATATCAAAAAGATCATTCACCATGATCAAGTAGGCTTCATCCAAGCAATGCAGGGATTATTCATTGTTCACTATGTGAAAATTGGCAAGTGTAATCCACCATATAAATAAACTGTAAGAAAAAACATGACAATATCATTAGTTACAGAACAGGCCCTTGATGAACTCCAACATGAAAAAAAGTCCTGGAAAGATTAAGGACACAAGGGACATGCTTTTAGATCCTAGTTAGCACTAAGAACTCTATTAACCCCAGCCCAGAGCTAATACCCATAATTTCCTGAGGCTGAGCTGCAACTCACTAACCCCCTTCCACAGATGTCTAGAATAAGGTTATACCACAAATCTTCCACCCCTTCTAAATGATTGGCTCAGAACCATGGAGAACCACAAAACCATAGAACTCCCTTATAGGCTGGAAGTGAGCCATGTAATGTCCCCAACTTCTCCCCATATTATAGTAGGATTCAATGGGACTCAGGAACTGTCTCTTTGTGGCTTTTCTCTTTTAAAAAGGCTGTGGCCCACCTCAGGAACACAATCTGGATCCTGAAACCTGCTACTTCTCTGATACATAAGTTTTTAAGTACATTTTTGGCCTTCTCAAGCCTCGTCTTTATGGTGGATTATTCTAAGACCCTAACATTTGGGGGCTTGTCTGGGATCCGAAGGTCCACTGGTTCAAGTCTTTGGCTCAGTTGTCTGCTCCTGGCCCTTGTGACAATCTTCAAAGATAAGCACTAGAAATTTTTTGGTCTATTCCATTTTTTCTGGGACCCAAGAGAGAAGAAACTGGATGCAGTCTTGTCAGAAGGAAATGAGAGACTTCTTGAACCCTCTCTTTGGGCCTCCAGGCTTCCAAGTTTGGGGAGTTTATGCGGCATCTGGTTTCTGGGACTCAGTCTAAGAGGCAGCTGATCCACTTAGTTCTGATCAGAACCAGGCTCTACTAACACTCCTGTCTCCTTTGAGTCAATCTGTGTCACTGTGGACTCTTTCTGTGGCATGCAGATGGTCTCTCCATCTCTGTCAAGTCAGATTCTTGGTTTCACTTTGTATATTCATTATTGGTCTTCTTTCTTACTTCAAGATCATGGGGTAAACTCTATCTTCTGGTCATAATTCTTCCCTAGACCTCATTGAACATTACTTTGAAGACTTCAAGAAGAAGGCCCAGGAACCAGAAGATTCCCATTTTCCCCAGAAAGCTCCTCACTCTGTCAGCTCAAGTCACTGACTTTTGGAGTCAACTGGCCTCCTGGGGGCACTTTTATCCTCTGTATTTCTCTTGTAGTTCATTGCAAGAGGTTTTTATCTCCCAGGCCACCCTGATCAAATACCTTACATAGTGGCCTGTGTGCTCCTCTTGAAAGACCCTGAAATGGTTTCAATCCTACCTGTGGGGCCAATCAAAGGGAATCCCTACTGTCTGCCCTGTTAAACCTCGAGCTCCTATGTTACTTCCCTTGCAGGAAGACTCCCTTGTCCCTTCTTATGCACTCCTGGGCCAAACAGTAAATTCAAAGACTACCTGGACTCACTCTTCCACCAGGACTACCTAGGCTCCCCCTCCTACCTCCGCCTTCCATCTACCCAAAAGCTACTACACTTGAGGACAAGCCAGCATCCTCCTCCAACCCCAATTACCTCTACTTGCCCCAACACCCACTCTTGAACACCTTAACTGTCTACCTCTGGATGTCGGGGACCCATGTCGCTTCCCTTGAAGCTGGTCCCTCCCATACAGGTTATCAAACAAGGGGGAAACCAGAACCAGGAAGTTTATTGGGTTTAGACTCCCTTCACTAGCAGTGACATTTGCAATTGAAAAAAAAACAGAATCCCCCATTCTCTGAGAGGCTGCAGGGCATGATTTTCCTGTTGAAAACCACTTTCCACACTTACCTGCCCACCTGAGATGACTGTCAGCACATGTTGCTAATTCTCTTCACTTATGAAAAGCAAAGAATGTTGAGAGAGACTAGGAAGCTCGTACCAGGGATGACAGCTGCCAGCTCCTGTCATTGATGCAGTATTCCCTTCTCTTCAGCTCAACTGGGACCCCAATTTGGACAGAGGTAAGGAGTTCCTGAGGTTCTATCACCAGACTCTATTTGGTGGTTTCTGGGCAGTAACGAAGCACCCCATGAATTTGTCTAAAATCAGTCAGGTAGTGCAGGAACCCAAGGAATCCCCAACTGCTTTTTCTGTACCAATTAATGGAAGCATATCATATCTATTCTCCCATAGACTCAGAAGTGTAGGAAAATAGGAGGGCTATCAACATAGCTTTTGTGACCAAGTCTACCCCTCACATTAGGAAGAAGCTTCAGAAGTTAGAGGGATGTGAGAAAAAAATTCTCTCAAAGTTGGTAGAAATAGCCACAAAAATTTACAACAATTGGGAGGACCAGGAGGACAAGCAGGCTAGAAAGACTGCTAGAGTAATGTTTGCCTCATTAAATGAGGACACCAGCTGAAGGACCTGGTGGCCCAGAGGGACCAAGAAGGCAGGTGCCCACAAGATTGGACAGCAGTTAGAGACAGACCCCCACACACAGAGAAATCAGTGTGTGACCTGTAATGAATTTGGACATTGGCACAGTGAGTGTCCCAACCAGTCAGAGAAAAAATTCCCTGCCAAAGTTCTTAACCTTGAGGAAGACTAAGGAGGATGAATCTTGGTCTTCTTCCCAAAGTCCAGAGTAACACTCAAAGAGGAGCCAAAGCCTGTGGAATTCCTAATAGACATGGGTGGGCTCAATTATCCATCCTAGAGGAGCATGGGGGAGGGACTGCTAACCACCCAACAGACTTCCATCCAAGGGTCCACAGGTACTAAGGTTTATCCACAAAGGACTGCAAGAAAGGTCAACCTGGTGAAAGCCGCAGTAACTCATGGTTTCATAGTAATCCCCAAATGCCCTTATCCCCTCCTGGAATGAGACTTGCTGAACAAATTGAGAGCTCAGATTATCTTCAAAGATGATACCATAAACATAGACTTCCCTCAGAAGAGGGTCCCAAACTCTCAAATCTTCATTACTCTCCCCCTGGGGGAAGAATACCTCTTTAATTGCCCCCTACCCCTGGGGAGGGAGCCCTGGAATGCCAAATGAATCCCCTAGTAAGGGAACTAAAATTAAAATTCCCACTACTGTGGGCAAAGAATCACTCAGGAGAAGCTCCTCTCCCTGGGTTAGACAATACCCACATGATCTGAGACGCAGAAGCATCAGGACTCAAAGCAACTACTTTAAGGAGACAGGGATTCTTCTTTCTTTCCTTCTTCTTCCTCTTCCTCTTCCTCTTCCTCTTCCTCTTCCTCTTCCTCTT